>JAPYZK010009278.1:0-10247 GCA_030522785.1 Platygaster equestris | reverse complement strand
AATACTACAACATTCGAAGCGAATTTTGAAATCCATCCAATACTTTTGGAGAATCATAGATTCTTAAATCCAAAAATCTGCTCAATCCGATTCAGCGAAACAGATTTTTAAACGATCTGTGCGGATTTTGAAAATCGAACGATTCAATAATAATTTTTCTCCGGGCCATATGAGAAACGTTGCAAATGCTGTCACATGACAGGACGCTGTTATAAATCACGGCATCGCACGACATCCGCGACTGTAATTTTCCCTATGACATGACAAATCCAGTCCGCTAAACGAATAACTTAGAAGCCCTTTTTTCCGCGCACGATGATGCCTCTTTGACGTGATTGTTGGTTAACGCTCGCGAAACCGGCGAATGCCAGTCATTATTGAAAACGTCGGTACTCGTCATGTTTGACGCTCGTATAATTCGACAATGAAGGAAGCCTTAAGCGATGCACTGTAAATCTCATTAACCCCCGTACTCCGACCGCTGAATTTCCCGGACGCGTTTCAACCCTGGAGCTCGATTATTTGTCGGGATTTTCGTTCTGCGATATAATTGGTATCGTTTGGCTTTGGTTTGATTAGTTTTTGCAGGTGTGGTTTTTTCGAGAGAGGGAATTGAGTGACTTTCAATTTTTTCGATTTGAGTGACGGAATGAAAAATTCTTCATTTTTGAATAATTGATAAATTTTTATCTGGATTGACGAAGTTTATGAATTTTTTATATTTCTAGATGTCGACTTTGAAAAGTATAATTCCTATGTGTAATTTTACGAAAATGAGTGAATTATGTTTTGAGTCGTGCAATTTTCAGTTTTTTTATTTTTGAATTTAATAACGGTTCAATTTTCCAGAGCGCAAGAAGCGGCGATTTTTTTTTTTACTTGAATTATAACATGTGACATGGTTTTCCTTCAGGAAAACCCTAAATAACCATAAAACTCGCTTTCTGGAAAACTTCCAGACCAATTAATGCCAACCACGCTCTAGATTTTCTCGCGTCAAGAAAGTTTGCGCATTCCAAGTAGAAACTTCCGTTACGGTCCGAACCCTGCGCGCGTAAACATCACCCTTCGCTTATGATTATTCTTGCGAATGTTGAAGTGAACGCATCTTTTTTTGTTTGGAATAAAACTGTCTTTACTAAACTGCATTATGGTAATATTTATCGCCAGTGTGTGGTCATGATCGAGACGGGAAATACAATTCAATTTATGATATGAGTAGATGAATTAATGACTGTCTGATAACAGAATTTGTATGATAAGAGAAATTGCTGGAAAATGATTGAAATTTTCGGAACAGTTGAATTTCTTGAAAATTCCGAAATTATCACAAAATATTCGAAATTACTCAAATTTTCGAAATTTTTTGATTTTGATATAGCTACTGATAAATTTTTCTCAATTTTGAGAAATTTTTTTTTCTCCAAAATTTGCACAATGCTCGAAATTCCCATTATTTTTTAAATTTTCGAAATTCTGAGGACATTTCGAATTCTGAAAAAGATTTCTAAATTTTCCGAAAACTCAAAATGTTTAAGATTTTTTTGTACTACAAAAAATTGCACGATTTTTTTGAATTTTTCGAAATTTCGAAAATTTAAAAATTTGTTGAACTCTAAAAATTCTAAGGTTATGAAAATTTTCGCAATTCTCAGAATTAGTGGAATTTTGATGAAAGTACTCTAGTTTTCTGAATTTTGAGAAATTTCAAGTATGGTAGAATTTTCTGAATCTTGAAAATTCCAAAGTTATAAAAATATTTGGACTTCTCAGAATGTTTGGCATTCTAAAAACGTCTACATTTCCAGATTTTTCAAATTCATCAACATATTTACATATTTTTCTAAATCGTCGTGATTTTATTGATTTTTCAAAAATTTTCGAAACTCTCAAAATGTCCATAATTCTTAATATTCCCAAAATTCCGAGTATTTTCGAAATTTGAAAAGAATTCAAACTTTTTGAATTTGTAGTATCCTCGAAAATATCGAAATCTCTGAAATTCTTCAAAGTCTAAACACTTTTGGTATTTCTTGAATTTAATAAAATTCTCGATATTATAGAAATTAACGAAATTAAATTGAAAAATTCAGTAATTTCTAACATTTGTAAGTCACGCAAATTTTTGCTATTTTCTAAATTTTTTTCAACTTCGAAAGTTTCGAAAATTTCATAAATTTTTTTCATAGAAGTGAGAATAATTATCGTAATTTGAAGAATTGTCACAATTTTTTCGATATTCGAAATTTGAAAAATTTGGAAATTTTTCAAATTTTCAATATTTTCAAATTCTACAAACTGCAAGATTTCTGTAAAAATTCTAAATAATTCGAAGATTCCAAAATTTCTTCAGAATTCTGAGTATTTTGTAAAATATAATAATTTCAAAAATTTCCAAAATTACAAAAATTTTGGAAATTTCAAGAATGATGAAATGTTTGATAATTTTGAGAAATCTGGTAATTTCCAAAATTTTTCTTGATTTCGGAGGGAATTCCACATATTTCACTCATTTTCAAAATTTGTTTCAATTTCGGAAGTTTCGAAAATTTCATACATTTTTTTCATAAAATTAAGGATAATTATCATAATTCGAAAAGTTGTCGCAATTTTTTTGATATTCGGAATTTGTAAACGTTAATAGTTTGAAAAATTTTGGAAGTTTTACAAATTTTCAATATTTTCAAATTCTAGAAACTGCCAGAATTCTGTAGGAATTCTGAAAAATTTGAAGATTTCACATTTTTTCGGAATTCTGAGTATTTTGCGAAAAAAAAGTAATTATGAAAATTTTAAAAATTACAAAAATTGTGGACATTTCAAGAATGTTACAATGTTGGTGATTTTGAGAATTCTGCTAATTTACAAATTTTTGTTGATTACGAAAAATATTCCAAAAATTCCGCTTATTTTCAAAAACTTGTTCAATTTCGAAAGTTTTAAAAATTTCATATATTTAAGTAATTTTACAAATTTTTTTATAATTTCAAAAAATTTTCATTTCATCACACATTTTTTGCTCATTTATAATTTTTCAATTTGTTTTCGTATAATAATACTTAATATGATCTTGAAAAAAGGGTAAAACGATAATTTTAAGTAACATAACGGTAATAATACTAATTATGATCATAATAACTTTAATTTTACACATAGTTTTTTTGAGAAATTGCAAAAAGGTAGGGGGAGGGGATCGCCCTTCGCCCCCCCCCCCCTTGTATCCACCACTGTCCGAATTCCGATTAATTCTAACTAGACATTCGAAGTTTACACGCTGTATTGCGTAATCCGCAGTGGGCGAAAATAGTCCCGGACGCGAGAGTAGTATAGTCCAATCGTCCAAGCCCATTGAGACGTAAGAAAAGGCAATTACCGCGGAAGTAGCGGATCTGGAACCAGCAGCGCCCATAACTCCCCGGAATCGCGTCGATATTTCGCCGCTGCGACGTCCTGTAAACGATATATGCCCACCTATTTTGTATCGCTCGATCGCGAACGATTAATCCGTGAACGCGAATAAAAGAAATTTCGATATTTCCCAGTCGTTGCGCTACTGGCTTGAGATTTTCCGGATTTTCCGGATTGGGGAACTTGCCCAAAAAGAATTACGGTTTGAGGGAATTTTCGTTAAAGTTCTGGAATTTGAAAAAAATGGTTTATTCAACGCCCGCGAGAAATATGTATGTAATTTCGTGGCCCTTGATGAACTCGTTCGCCCACTAGTGGGCGAATAAGCTGTTCGCCCACGCTCATCTTAACGACCTATAGTTATTTACTCGCTCACGCTCAGTTTAGCGACCGTTCACGCACGGGTAATGGAAACAAGATGGCGGACGAGTGACTCGATATATATCGAAACGTCGAACTCCCTAACCCTAACCTCAAATCAAGATCAAGAAGTTTTGAAATCTGAAAGTCTTACAACTTCCAAAGCTTTGAAAATTTCGAAATTCTGTGCAATTTAGAATTTTAAAGGGATCAGAAAGTCCTGAACTTTCAAAAGTTTCTTAAATTTTAGAAAATTCTAGAATGTTCGAATTTCGAATTTTTCGAGAATCTCAAAGACCGCAGATCATTAAGTCTCGACATTCACAAAGTTCTGTAAATTACGCGATTTTCATGTTTAGAAACCATTAATTCTTCTATCGATTTTCGTTAGGGAAAAATCTTATCCCTGATTGATAAGCTGTTACGTAATCCATGAGGTAAAGATATGAACTCCGGAAATGGCGCGTCGTTCGGCAACTTTTCAGCCGTCACATTACCCGAGGAAAGGATCAAAAGTTCTTCCGCGGGCTGTGAATTGCTCGGACCGCGTTCTCTTTTGGGATAGTTGAAACGGAAACGGCGCTCCATTAATTCCGAGGGAAACGAAGGTGAACTCGCGAATTTCACCGGCTGATTTATACGCTCTATTTGCGGATTTCTTGGAGACATCTGAATTTTTGGACTTCTTTCAAAGGTCATTCCAACAGTTGATGACTGTTTTGATGTGGGTGGTGATTCTATGGTATTTAATAGTAGAGATTTCTTTTTTTTAGAAAGTGGGAGTTTTAGCCAGTGATTGATCGAATAATTTTACGTAGATTGAGTGAAAACATGTGATGGAGATGACAAACTTCGATCGAGGGGTTTTTTATTGCTTTTTTACGTGTAAGAAAAAAAGGAAAAATGTTCTGTCGAACGGATTGTAATCTAGTTATTGTTCGTTGTCCGAGCGAGTAATCGAAGATTCGAATCGCGACAGACTCGATTATGGGCTTTCAGGATATTGACCTCGTGGATTAATGGAGAATCAAACGTTTCGACAATGGTTTCGAAACTTCGTATTTTCGGGGGACAGGTTTTTGAGGGAGAGAATTTTTTCAGTTTTTTGATGGAATTGTAGGTGGTTGTGATGGATACATTGGGGGGGGGGGGGGGGGTTCACCCTCCCCCCCCTGAAAGTTTAGTAGAGTTTACATTTTAATTTTGAAGTTTAAATAATTGGAAATTTGTGGGTCAGAATAGTAGTAAGAACTTTTAGTCCTAGGTTCGAAATTTAGAGTACAAAGTTCAGATTTGAAGTTTGAGGTTCGAATTTGGAGTTAGGAGTCCCAAATTTGGATTGAATGTCGTAATTTGGAGTTGACAGTTTGAATTAGAAGTTTAAATCGGGAATTCAGAGATTTTAGTAGTATTCAAAACTCGGAATTCGAAGTTCAAAGTTCGGATTTAAAATATGACGTTGAACACGTTTATATTTGATATTTTAAGTTCATATTGGAAGTTTACAGTTCAAATTCGAAGTTTAGAGTTTCCGATTGAAATGCAAAGTTTAGAGGTTAAGGTTCGAATTTGGAGTTCATATTTGGGAGTTCAAGTTTGAACGTGAAGTTTATACTCAAAGTTTAAACTTTGGATTGAAAATTTGAAGTTTAAATGAAGAATCTAGAGTTTAGAACAAAAGTTTGCAGCTCAAAGTCGAAGTTTAATGTTTGAAGTTATATAATTTGATGTTTGAGGTTTGAATTAGAATTTTGGAATTTCAATTTGAAGATTGAAGTTCAAAGTTCAAATTCGATTTTGGATGTTAGGTTCGGAGTTTACAGTTTGAATCTCAAGTTGGGAATTTTAATTCAAAATGTGAAGTTCGGAGTTTGAAGTTCAGATTTGAAAGTTTTGAAAGTTTATATTTAGAATTCTATTTCCAAGTTCGAAGTCCGAAGGTTATGTTGAAATAAGAAGTTCAAAATTCACACTCAAAGTTTGAAGTAAAAATTTGAAGTTCAACGCTTACATTGGAAATATATAGTTAAGAATGTAAGTTCAAAGCTCAAAGTAAAAGTTTGAACTTTAAATTTAACGTTTGGAGTTCAGAGTTAAAGTAAGATGATCGATATCTACATAGTCAAATTTCAAAGTTGAAATTCAAAGGGTTTGAAGTTTCGAGCTTCCAGTCGAAATTTCGAGTTCCAAGTTCGATGCGCAATTTCGATACTTGAAGTCTGATGTTCAAATTCAGAGTTTCGAGTTTGATTTGTTGTCGCGACTCGGGACATTTTGACAAAGTTGGCAATGCAATGCGTTGGGTCTCGGTTATGAGCGCGCGAGTCCGTAATGTCGGCATTGGGCATCGGTAGCGTTCCATCCCCGTAATGCGTCATTGTATTGTTAAAGCATGGGACCGCGACCTGCCGCTACAGTTAACCGCGGTTGTGCCAGTTGTGTCAGGATACACGCTGTTTGCAGAGTCGCTCGTGTCGGCGCAACTTGGCTTGGTGCGCATCGACGACTTTACCGCGCGCACCGCAAAATGGGAAGCACTCGTCGTTTACCAGTGACATATACAGCCCGCGCTTCGAATCCTTATTTGTCAAGTATTCGCAGTGAACCGTAATAAATTTAGAAACTCGTGAAATTTCTGGGAGTCGAACCTCATGAGGAATCAAGGACGTGACCAGAAATTTCGTTCAACGCCCGCGAGAAATATGTAATTTCGTGGCCCTGCTAAAAGTGGATGGAGTAATGAATCACCTGACTGTTGACGTATGGCATGCGCGTGATGAACTCGTTCGCTCACTAGTGGGCGAATAAGCTCTTCTCCCATGCTCATTTTAGCGACCTATAGCTAGCTATTCACTCACTCACGCTCAGTTTAGCGACCGTTTACGCACGGTAATGCAAACAAGATGGCAGACGAGCGACTCGACATATATCGAGAATTTTGAAAATGTTGTAAATTTAAAGAATTTTTGAAACTTTCAAAACTTCGAAATTTTTAAAATTGTTGAAATTTTTAAAAACCTTGTATAATTCTCGAAATCCCCCAAACTCTGTAAATTCTCAAAATTGTTGGAAATCTTAAAACGTTGAAAATGTTAAAAACTATCTAGTTTCTCGAAAACTTTGACACTTGTGAAAATCAGTATTGTTCCCCTTTTTTTTCAAAATATACTTTTCTGCAATGTGCTGGATTTTATAAATTTCCCACAATTTCGGAGGGGGCTTCAACCCCTTCTCTGGCTACGTGCTTGTGAGAAATTAATTTCATCATTACCTCATGATGACTGGACTTTCGTAAATTTATGAAGTTTTTGTTTTCTGATACATAACCTTATGAGGTTTTTATACGGTAAACCTGCAAATTTCATAAAAATGCAAATTTCACAAAACTTCCATAAAACTGACCTCATAAAAATGTGTGTACAAATTTTGAAAAGGCTTTTTATGAAAACTAGAATCACTAGGGCTCCAACGTTTCTTCCCCAGCCGAACAAATTAGCTCCCCCCAACCAATAATTTGTAAAGCCCGCGTACTTTGAATAATAGCCCTTCAGGTGTTCCCGATTCGCGATCGTATCTCGCGAGAAAAGAGAAAGCTCCAGGGGGCGAGGGTAAAAAGCTGGCGTAATTAACGGGGAAGGGCGCGCCGGCGGCGATGATCGGATCGATCGTCGCAGTCAGCAATCGGGCTCTTTCCTAATTTGTAGATGGCCCAGAGAGAAAGCGCGGCGTCGGCATAATCCGCGATGCAAATTGCGAAAGAATATCGCGATTTCATTTGCACAGGGACGATCGCGGTAATTATGATCCGCCCTCGATTTGCCTTTCCACCCCGTCGGGCTCATCGATATTCATTTCCCGTCTTCGCAGCCCCCTTCAATTCATTAGCGCGACTTTTTTCTTTTTTTTTTCGTTTTTCGGCTCTTCGCTCGGAAAAGCGGGCTTTCGGGATGAGCCAACACAAATGTTCGGGGATGGGGGTGAATAATTATGGGGAAATTGGGATTTGAGAGGATTTTGGAGGTTTTTGAATTTCTTTAGGGGGAGGGGGAGAGGAGGGTTGTGGATGCAGGGTTTTTATATTTTTGAGAACTTCGTGAATCTGAATCTTGGAAGATTGTACGAATTTGGTATAAGGTTCTTCATTTTTCGGCGATGATATTCCTGTGTTATAAAAAAAGATGTAACTGCCCCCCTCCCCCGGGAGTTTTCCATCAATTCCTGTCGGGTCCCATCAATACCCATCAACTGCTATTAATTTTAATCGACTCCTATCAATTCTCGTCGATTACCGTCGATTTTCATAGATTCACATCAATTCCCATTGATTTCCACCAATTCCTATTGATTTCCATCAACTCCTATCGATTTCCATCAATTCCCATCAATTACCCATCAATCCCCATCAATTCCTATCGACTCTCATGAAAGTCTATTGATTCTGCCTAACTTTCATCGATTCCCATAAATTCCCATGAATTTTCATCGATTTCGATTCATTTCCAACGATTCCCATTGATTTCCGTCGATTCTCATCAATTTCTATCGATAACCTATCAATTTGCATCGTTATTTCATGTTCTTAAAGTTAGCACTACCACTATCGAATTTCGAGTCAGCAAAAAGTGAAGTAATTGTTGCTTATTTGTTGTTAATTTGTTATGGAAACTGGTCATTTGTCGCACTTTTATTTAATTTTTTTTTTTGGTATAGTAATGCTAAATTGATATTAAAGTTAGCACTACCACCCAATAAAAACGCCAAATTTCGCGCGTTTTCGACTGTATTGTGCGTAATTCATTTGCTGTGAGTGAGTTATGGCGCGAGAATGAAAGAAAAATGTTTTTTTTTTTTCTTTTTTTCTTCCATTTTAAGGCGTGATACCGGTGGTAGTGCTAACTTTAACTCAAGTTTTCTACTTTCCATAAGTGAAATCTGGTGTAACTTTTTTTTCCCAAATTACTTATGATCGAAATTACGAAATATTTTAATTTTTTTCGGTTATTGTAAACATAAAATGACGTCATATCACATGAATCTCGACTATTGCACTGAGTGGCGACTAACTTACACATCTCAGCGATATGAGATGATTTTTTTATTTTTTATAATGCACAACTGATTGAAGCTGGCCCGATTCTAATTTTTTATGTCATTTGAAAAACTGAAAAATTTTTTGACACGATGTTTTTTCGATAACAAGGTGTGGTGATGCTAACTTTAACCTGATCAAAGTGACCGAATGCAACTTTGACGACCGAAACGAAACGAAATCGTTGATAATTATTTTGTTGCAAATTAGTTGTGACACGGAAATAGACGGAAAAAATTTATCTCTAATTTTTTTCCTGGGGTGAAATCTGGTATAAATTTTTTGTCGCGAATTAGTTATGATTGAAATCACAATCGATTTAAACTTATTGGCTGTTAAAATGATGAAGTGGGGGGGAGGAGGGAGGGAGGGGCGAAGCCCTCTAGTCTCATCTTATGTCATTCTCTCAAAAAACCTTACAGACTTTTCCAAAAAACCATATGACTTTCCAAGGTCTTGTAAGGTCTATGAAATAAAAGACCCTAAAAAAAAGTAAGATGGAAATGGAGTGTGAAAAAATTTTCCAATTACACTCATCTCGCGATTGTGTGCTCTCCACCGTTCTTATCTCGAAAATATTGGAGGTCCACATAATCGAGGTCGAAGTGTATGGAATTCCATAACTGAAATGAATATTTTTCTCCAAAATTCAAACTCCTGCTCGTCTATAATAATCTGACTTTTAAAGTCTAGTTTTGACTGAAAATTTTCCCACTTCATCAAAAGCTGAATTCATTCTCGATTCTCAATTTTTCTGACTTTTTCCGGCCGGATTAATTACTAGTTTTGGAGCGTGCATCTGACAGCTCGGACGAAGTTTCCGTTGGTAAAGCGCGAGCGGTGGAGTAGAAACGCAGTTAACATCGAATTGAGATAAACTAAGGGGGTTGCGAAACTCGCGTCAACAGCCATAGAAACTATTGTTCCGGTAGTTGCGCCGCATTCGGCACCGTCGCAGCTGACCCCAAACTTGCAAAAATGAGTTACTGCGTTTTCATAAAGGGACGATTTCGGTAATCAGTTCATCAAGGGAACTGTAACTTTGCCTGGTGCTCATAGGGACACTGGAGAGAAATTGCGTTGATTTTCTATGACTCATGATTTTTCGGTACTTTTGCATTTTTTGAAATGATTTTTATCTTTTTCGTGATTTCGAAAAAAGCTGTTAATTTTTGAGTATTTCATGTATTATCAAAATTTTGAATTGTGAATTTCAAG
Organism: Platygaster equestris; assembly: GCA_030522785.1. NCBI lineage: Eukaryota > Metazoa > Arthropoda > Insecta > Hymenoptera > Platygastridae > Platygaster > Platygaster equestris. The sequence continues at coordinate 172 of JAPYZK010009278.1, read as the reverse complement.
ATTCACAAAAGTTTGAATTTTTCTATTATTACGATTTTCATTTTTTTACATTAACGAATTTCCTTTCCATATCGATCATCCATAATTAACTTTTAATTTGAAAACGAATTCGCATGTTTCCAAATTATGGATTCGCTGAATTCGTATTTCCAAATTGCACAATTATTTATAA
>JAPYZK010009275.1:0-11296 GCA_030522785.1 Platygaster equestris | reverse complement strand
CAAATTTTTCGTAAATTGTTGATTATTCCAAAATTTCCATAAATTTCAAAAAACTCCAACATTTCTACAAATTTTCGAAATTATCAGAATTTCCAAACATTTATAAAAATTTAGAAAATTCTAAAATTGCCAAAATTCCTTAAATTTTCGGACTAGATAAATTTCTAAATTTTTCGTATATCGTTGATTATTTCAAAATTTCCAGAAATTTCGACTCCAAATTTTAGTGCACTCGAAAGAACCAGTTCGTTGTTTCAAACCTGTTCAACGATTTCCAAAATCTCCTCATCAGTATAATTTCGCAGTAACGCAATATTTGCACAAAACAGGCGTCGACTAAGACGATCTCGACTTAAATTCAACAAAATCCCCCTTTTGACTGCGGGGCTTTCATCCGCTCCATTTCCTAGTCAACTTATAACTTCCGGGGCTTTTTCGCTGAAAGAATTTCAATTGCAATCGAGCTCGGTAGAAACAAAAGTGATTTCCTTACTTAGCCAAGGTTTTTCCGAAACGCGACTTTCGGCTGAGTTTTTCACATAATGGAATCATGAAAGAATCGAGAAAGAGAAGAGGATGAGAGGAGGTGGAAAAAAGCGAGACAAAAAAGGCGATAGGCAACTTTTTTCAATTTCCCCGATGCGAGCGATGGAGTAAATGCCAGGCAAACGTGTCTAATAAAAGATACCAAGATTGCCGAACTTAAGCCTCGAGTAAAGCAGATGTACTCTCTCTCTCTCTCTTTGCTCGGCAAAGTTTCCTCGGTCCGAATTAACACCACGGGCACATACACCAAATTCGATTTAACCCTCGACCCCACATTAAAGCCAGCTTGTTTTCAATGGAAAACACATTTACTGCAGGAAAGTCGGATTTTTTCTTCAATCGGAAAGTTGAGTCATCAGCGAATGATTATACACTGAAAAGTGTGTTAGATTTACGATGAAAGAGGTTAGTTTGAGATTACACCAGACGTTTTAGGAACAGTTCATATGATATTTCTTTTCCCAAGGAGCCAAAATCCAAGGATGTTTTGATACTGAAAGAATTGAGAACAACTTTTTTGGAAAACCCTTGGGAACACGTGAAAATCTCCGAACTCTCGTTAATTCTATAATTTTCGAACTAGAGATCACAAAATTTGGAAATCACATGATGAATTTTCGTGTCGAAAAAGTATGAGTTGAAGATTTTCAAATATCTGAATTCCAGATCCGAAACTTGCTAGTACTTTGAATTTATTCTACTCCAAATTTGACTCTCAATTCCTTGCTTTGTATATCTGGAATTTACGAATTTTGAGTGCTCGCCGTTCAATTTACAACTCTTCAAGTGTCAAGTTTTCAAACCGTACTTTCTTTAGTCGAATTATTAGAAAATCAGTAATGATAAATGAAGAATCATTAATTAAAAAGAGAAACGCGAACCACTACAAATTAGTGGAAAATCGCTGATTGGAATAATAACTTATACTTACTAATTGAATTAGTAAATATTGACAAATGAAATTAGTTAATTACTACTCACGAATTTTACTAAATGTTCACTAATGAGGTTGGTAAATTTTTACTTATTATTTTAGTGAATTTTCACTTGAAAATAGTCAAATTTGACTTATTATTATTTATTTCTGAAGGTGCAGAAAATATCGTAAAAAATTGTTCTAACGACAACTTGTACAATTGTTCCACAAAATTATCAATTTTCAAAGATTTCCAAAGAATCCATTACGTTACAAATTTTATTGGTAACATAAAACTCATTTTCACAGTCAATTTCTCATCTAGTCGCTAGATCAAATTCCACTTACTTGATAGCAGAATACGAAATTATTTTCCGAAATAGGAGAATTCCACCAATTCTTCAGTCAACCAAAAAATTTCACCAATTCAATCGTAGTTTATTCAACTACTAATGTGATCAGTTACAATGTCACTAATCGCACTCGTTAAATATCTACCAATTACTCAGTCTTTGGTTAAACTATCACTAATTGAATAATACAGATCAAGTGACATTCTACCCACTCGTAAAATTCCACTAATTCAATAGTCGAGCATTGAACTACTGATTAAATAAGTGAAAACACCAATTGAAAGAGTACAATAAATTCCAAGTTTCGTAATTTTCAGGCGTCAAATCCCCGATCCAGTGAAACGTTGAACGTATACAAATGCGGCAATGGTCCTCAACGTAAAACTGCAGCAATGACCCTTATAAATCGACGTCCAAAAAAAAACTCGAAATGCCCGTAATTGCTACTTCATCAAACATCAAAATCAGGCGGTATTCGGTACATCGCAGTATCTGTCGATACGCTCGTAATTTCGCAGCGTTTCCGGTTTTGATTTGCGAGCGTTGACAAGCGTCGCATTGTCACCGGGCGTGTTTTAACGACCGATCGATTTGCTTTCGGACGGGGGACGCAAGAATGCCGGTAGTTGCAGAAGAACTTAACCAAAGTTAATGAAAGGAGAGGTGGGCTCTGTCGTTAAGCCCTGTTTGATCGAAGCCGATGCCCAAGGAGAGTCTCCAAATTGATCGACTTCAATCATGGGACACTGAATGCAGCAATTAGCGCGGAATTAATTAACGATTCCCAGCGGCATAACGATCCCCGTTTCGGACTTGATCGCTCGAATTGTTCGGTCAGCGATTGCTGCTTCCGTATTCATTCCTCAAAGTACTCGACTCAAGAATCATCAGACGTTCTCGGCATGTACTTACCGGAAAAATAAATTTTCAATCGAGAGTTAAAGGTCAGAGAATCGAAAATCCTATCCCTAGTCATAACTTGGTACAATTCATGGCTGACTGACACCACGAATTAGACATTTCTAGCTCATAAATTGTCGCAGGAACAAAAACCCGAATGTAGATTTCAAAACTACTGCCCATGAAATTATGAATCGTCAATTTTCACACGCAATCCATTCCACTAGATTACGGATTCGAATAATATGCGTGAATCATTCATAAAAAATTACGGACACTCTCTTGATGTGGTCAGCTATTCATTCGGCCATGTAAACATACCAACAATGCGGTTTGTGACGACTCAGGAAAATCACAATGTTCCGTTGGAACGCAAAACGTTGCAATTTCATCGATTGCTGCCATCAATTTACGCTCAACAAAGGGTACAATGTTCCAGAACTTTTGTGCAAGCGAAAAAAATTTTTAAACTCTGACCTGATTCTCCATCTCCCCTGACCGTTGGAGGACACCCCAAAATCACGAACAGCAATGCATAGTCTGATTCTTACCTGAAACATAAAAAGGAACACATTGTCAAGAAGCGCGAAAAATTGACGACTCCAATTAGAAGCAGTACATAAAATAGAATGGCTTCAGGTGTTTTCGCGAGGCGGCACAGGTGCGGGGCAGGTGCGAGGATTCACCTGCTCGCAAGCTGCCGCGAGATCTCGGCTCGTGCCCAATCTGCCATCTGTACTGTTTCGTAAAGTGTAGACTCGAAAAAGTAGAGTGCAGCCCAAGCTGCTGAAATCAGCGAAGCCTGCAGTCTAATCGTTTCGGGAGAGATATTAATGGGTTTTTCGGACAAAATCACAATGATCGAATTCAGTCAAACGTAAATTTTGCATCATACGATCATTCGGTGACGAGAACAATCGTGAACAATTGATCAGTGTTACTTGTGAGAAATTTTTAGTCAGCACTTATGTATGTCACCTTCTTTCATCAGCTGCTCAATGAGAAATGCATTTTTTGAATATTTTTCAAGTATTCATCGAAACAAGCATAATCGAAAATTTCTTCAACTCCCCAATTTAGATTATATGGTTCATCAGGTGGAATTTTCCAAGTTACCTGCACAGACTCGATGATTTCGGAAAATAAATTTGCAAAGAAAGAAATTTTGCAGTTTCTATTTTCACGGTTCAAATTTTTATAGTTTACCCCCCTGCGTAAACTGTAGAAACACAGTGAAAAAAAAGTTAATTATTCCTACAATTCCCCAAATTCTATTATACAGACCAGCATGATGTATAAAAAAAAGAACACTTTTTTCCATTATTTACAGTCCATTCTCGTTAAATTTCATTCCTGAACCCCATTGTACCCACCAATGTCTTTGACGAGGGATTCCGCCGAGTCCGAAGATCGCCTCGGTTTCTCGTACAGTCGAGTAAGCAGAGTCGAACGTCAGACTATAACAGAATTTGCGGACGTCGCCACACGGGAGGAGTTTTCGGTGTCAAACCCAGCGTAAGTAAGTGAGTAAATGCACCCCAAATACGCGATACCCATCATTCCATTCACCGCATCCACCTCAATGCAAAGGTCGCGACAAAGTCTCGGGTAATTATCAAAGTTTCGCCAAAGCTGTATCTTGTTACTCGCAAACAAAACACAGTCACGGCCATTTTGAAACGCCCCGAAGAAAGCATCGAAATCATTTCCCCGCGAACTGTAATTGGCTCTAATCCCTTCATTCCAGCTTCTACCGTACGGTTCGAGCTATAGCGAAAATTGTTTTCAACATTTATTGTGAGAGTTCGCCGATGGAAACCAGTTTATTCGAGTACGAACAGGGGGAGAGCATTGCGAGCGCATTGTGGATTTTTCAAAACAACGACGGAGAGCCTTTTGCTGCAGAACAAACTGGAGCTCAGAAAAACAATGGGTGATTTCTAAAGAGAGGCGATCTTACCAAGTTTGATTGAAAGGAATAATTATACCCCCCCCCCCCCCCCCCCATGTCAAACACTAATGATTCCAATAGACACTTTTTTTCAAATCCGGAGGAACTCAGCCATATCCATTACTTTTCATTCGACTCGTCGAATCCACGGAGGCAATCCCCGATAGAAAACGGAAACTGAAATATTAGCATCGATCACGGGCGTGCAACCCGAGTTAATCGGCGATGATGAGTTGATCGAGCGAAAGCCACCGAAAAAAAAAGAAAAAAGGAAAAAAAGGGGAACCCGCCGAACGGCGGGAATCCAACACCCGGGGCATCCCTCGGTCAATTCAAAATCCGGGTAATGCTTCGGTCGGGGGAGGTCGGGACAAGGTTCTTTGCCGCGTGTCTGATGATGAACGAGCCCTATTGACGCGTCGAATCCGTTATCAGGGGTTAAACCTGCTGCTGGGTACGAATTAGCTTCCCCCGAGTTATCCGGTTCGTCCGGATGCCGAGAGAGCTCAGCGCTCCCTGCAGATAGTACCTCGTACGTGCGGTTCCCGTAAGATCGGGGCTTACGGAATAGCCCATTAGAGCCGGATCGTCGATGAGCTAATCGACTGCTCGAGCGGCGAGTTACCCGGAGCCTACCCCAAACCCCCGTGCTTTTTAACCCCTTGTCCTTTGCGGGCCAAGTTTTCTGCCCCCGGAATTATTGGCCTCCCGGGACGTAGAAATTGATACCGGAATTGTTGACGAGCCTCCTACATCTCGGTACGGTGCACTCAGTTTCAGCCCAGCTTTCAGTGCTGAGAATTTCGTATTTTCCCAGGTCTTCAACTAAACTACCCTGCGGTATAAGGGGAGAAAAAATGTTGCGGCCGAGTCCCCGAGGGTGTACATATCGGTCCCTCGAAAATGACGTCTCCCGCCGTCGAAGTGAATCGATCAATCACGACTGCTTCCCTTTTTTCCATCGTTCGCGGTCGCGATTAATCAATCCCGAATCGGTCTCGCTACTTCCCCCTGCCACCCCCGCGACAGTTTTCTCCCTTTTGACTCGCCCCCTTCCTAATGACAAACGGCGGATTGTCAGCACGGCGAATTACACGAGTTATTCCGCCTTTGATCCCGGTCTCTTTTTCTCCCAGTTGTTTTTCATCGGGAAAACGAGGCACCGACAAAATGCCTTCATTTTCCGTCCCCGGGGCATTAGTCACAAATTAAGCTACGGTTTTTATGCTTCTTTTTTACCCCGGGTTAAGTTCCCGGAGCCCTTTTGCGGGCGAAAATTGATATTGTCCGTAAGTCGCCGCGGTGAAAAACTGTCGTTATTTCAAAATTACGTTTTTCCGGGGCGATTTTTTTTACGAAGGGCGTAAAAACGGCTCTTCATTAGCGACCACCGACGCGATAACGTCGTCAACTTTGGCGGCGTTGTTGGAAACTCGGTTCCGTGGGAGAACGAAATTTAGGAGAGGCTTGGGGGGTTGTTCTTGAAGTCGGAACTCGCAGCTTTTATAAACCACGGACTCCGACGTTCGACTTTTTTTCTGTTTTTGAAGCGAACAGTGGAAAAATATATGACAATCATTAAGAATGATAATTGGACAGAAAACTCACGACTACGAAAAACAGGAATCGATTCAAATATGGAAAAATTTTAATTTCATGTAGTACTTTTAACCAATGTTCAGCAATATTGAAAAATTCATTCTGATATTTTATGAAACTTGACTTAAATAGGTCATTTTCCCCCTCACTTCCTTACACCGTATTATTATAACAAATTTTTCCCATGGCCTACATAAATACACATTAATAATTCTCTCCATTAATTCCCCTCCTCATAATTCAGTTCGGAAAAATCAAGGCTTCACTCTCCGTTCTGATTATTCATCCCCATTATTATCGAATCCGGCAACAAATAAGCGATTCATTATTCATCAATAAATTCGCTCTCTCTACGTATACGCGCCACCCCTCCCACGACTCACCCACTTACGGGGCTATTAAGGACCGAAACTATGACGAGATGAAAAATGCGATTTTCCCTCGGCGAGTACAGGGAAATTCGATCGCTTTTTGCGGCGAGAAAAAGGCGCCACGGAGGACGGGAGCGTCCATAATTCATCGCGAAGCTGTGCATTCGCGACTGCTTGCGCAGATGCCAATCTATACCTTTGTGATTTTTAATTCATTCCGCCATCTGCCTCACCCAGAATCCCTCTCATCCCTCTCCCTCGCGGCCCCAACATTTCGCCTTCCGTAAAAGAGAGAAAGGGGGAGAGAGAGCTGGCTAGATCAATATGCAGATTACCTCCTCGTCTTGCTCTATTCGCGCCAATATCACGGAATCGGGAAGCGCCGAATCCGAAGAGCGTCGCTGCTTATCGCGGAAATTCTCGCTCTTCTCGCGCGCCGCGTTTCGAATCAAGATCGTGGAAGTCTGGATTCGCCCTAGGACTGGATATCCCCTAATGGACCATCAGAGTCCATTCTCCGCTCGCTGCCTTTACGGGCTTATTTGTTAGTCGAATGTTGTTACCCGGCAGGATTTACGAGTCGCTTTAATTATGCACGATTTGAACGCTTTTTTGGGATTAAGCATTGTTTTGCGAACAGGGCTAAACTTGGGATGGCTTCGCAACTTCCCGAGTAAAAACTCGGGGCATTATTCATGTGATTTCTGAGAGTTTCGCACTTCGGGACAAGATTGTTTTGGTACGATGGGATTATGACTTTCAGCACGGCTAAAGATTTTGTTGAATCACCGTTGACTTAACAAGGATGAGGAGTTTTTTTGCGCTATGCTGTTGGGATCGACGGAATTTTCGGCTAGGTTCGATATATTCGTAGTAACTTGATGAACAATCAACTTGATAAGTAATCATGGTCAAAACATCCATAAAATAAAAAATTATGATGGAACACGTCTTATCACTGATGATTATCGACGACCCAGGAATGGAAAGAATAACTACACGTCGGAAGAAGAGTTGTATCGTGCAATGGTTTTTCATTTGAACCTCTGTCGATTTTCGTACATTTTTAAACGTTTCCTCGGATGCCAGATAAACTAAGGTTCGGAGGGGGTTGAATTTTGAAATCTCCATGGATAATAAATTTGCTCCACAAATATTCGATGATATATGATCATAGTCCGGAATTTCCAACCACTTATGAAGTCTATCCAACCATACATGACAACTCTCTCCATCTCTCTATCAATAAATTCTAAATACTCCAACTCGAGCAGAAAATACTCTTCACCAAGCAATCCAAGAATCGATCAATGGTGAAGTAAAGAATTCATAAACTGCCCCTGTCCTACCTTTACACAACAAATATAGATGCAGGTAGATGCTACTCTTCGTAATAAATAAAAAATATTTCACAACAATGAACCAACGTCAAACACGTAAAAGGTCTAACAATCTTCATGTACGAAATAAACGCTAGCAACAATCATTATTTTAATGATTCGAATGAATTTCAGACGATATTATTTTCCCAGGGATAGCTCGAGAGGCCAAAACCTCAAAAGGGAAAAAATGCTTTTGTCACGGTTACGAGGAACGTCCCGGCGATTGCAAACAACATTCATAAGCAACGAACTCTGGAGACCTTCGTAGGCCATAATTGGCCATGGAGCTCACATGTCATATTCACCCCGTCAATACGTCCGGCAGCGTATATATAACTGAAAGAAAAAAAGGGAGAAAGGAAAACAGAGCGCGGGCACTTAGCTCTCGCAACTGCCAATTAGAGCGTAATTTGTTTAGCGTCGCTCGTTTCTTCTTTTCTTCATTTCCCACGACTCGTTGTCACTTAGCACGGATTTTCCATACGCCCCCCCGAGGATAATTAAGCGAAGAAGCGCATAAGCAAGCGCGCTGCCCGTGTGAAAAAGCGCCCGAGCTGCTCGCATGCGCTGCACCTACCGACTTTTTCATTTGCATATCTCGCAATCAAACTTAATAACCAACCGACGTCTTCATCCATTATCGCGGAGTTTCCATATTTTCACGTTCAATAACCTCGCGTGTTTCGCGTTACACACGACGACGCCTCGCGCTTTGCCGCGTCAAAGGGAGTTTATCAACCCCCACCGTTGTAACGCACCCACGACGATGTACCTGGGAAAATTTTCCAAGGCCCTCATTGAGCCTGGCAATTAATTTGCCGCTCGAATTCAGTATTATCGCGTCGCTTATTAAACCGGCAGCACCTTATAAGGAACTCGAGCACCTATAGCGCGATATGACGTTCGGTCACGAATGCGGCGCGTGATGCAAATGATAACGCGACTTTGTTCCGATCGACTTACCCGGATGGGCTTTCCGGCGCGCGAAACTTTTCTTTCCTCCTTCGCCCTCTTTGGCAATGACGGAACGCGAGGGAATCACGTTTTTCATTCGCGGTATTGATATGCATGGAAATTTCCCGCTAAGAATTGGGTGAAAAAAATGAGCGCGTCAAAGGGGGTTTTTATGAAACGTCCATAGTTAGAGGGAAAGGAACTTCAGTGGAATTTTTTAAGGAATTTTAATTGTCCGAAAATTCGCTACGAAGAGCAACAAAGCTTGCAAAATTCTAGGACTGTTTTAGAATGCGCTCAATTTTAATTGAAAAAGGACAGCTGAAATCGTGTGAACGTAGAATAATGAGGGAATAACCAAGGCGAATTTTTTTTGAATTGTTATTAATAACTGCTGAATATTTGTCATCGTATAGAAGTTACTATGCTGCGTTTAAAAGATTCACATTATTTATTTCGCTTTGCTAATAGTTTTCGAGATAAAAATAACTGGTATTGTTTAAGATACAAAAATTTTGGTGAATTTTGAAAATTTGTGAGAATACTCACAATCTGTATGCCTCTACGAAAAATAACGAGCACTTTTCCGATAAGAAATCGCCAATTATATACAAATACTAGCAACCTTTATGAAAAAAAGTTATTCATTATAGAAACTCAACACTCTTAATTAATCAAAGTGTCGTAATTATGTATGAAATTTATGATTTTCCATAAATTCATGATAGAAAAATAGTTTCGAATAATTATGTAAAATGTCAAAAATATTATGAATATCATCAATTACTCCGAGGTCATCGATCGCTCTACTTAAAAAATTAAAAAATCTTCTCGATATTATAAATATATATTCAAAAATAGAAAAAAATAAGAACCAGACAAAGAGGAACAAAATTCCACGCGAATAGTTTACATTTTTCATGACGCCCCTCAAAGCTGAAAGCGACAAGATGGATTCTCCTGGAAGTAACAGTTTGCAACATTTTCAATGGAATTAAGAAGTTGTGCCTTTAATTATACGGCCAATTATGGAGGTAATCAATTACGCCGGAATTAGTGGGGCGCGAAAGAAGACAGTTACGAAGCGAAAGAAAGTTCCGTCAACTTTGTTGTTTGGCGCCCAAGTAAACACAATGCTGATTTAATCGCTCCAAAAAACGCGGAATTCGATATAACGACGACACCACTGAAGCCTTGATTACTACGCGGTAACGCGCTCGAAAGTTGGACTCGTGGAGAAATTTTTCGCGGAATCTACGAGATATTTCAATTGCCAATTACGGGACCGGTTTTTCTCGATTGATAATAATTATTGTCTCCGCGAGTCACTTTCCCGCTTTGGCGGCCTTTCGGCGCAAATAAGAAACGACAGGGCGAACGCGAACTTTCCCCGGATCGACGCGATTGTCTGCGTTCCCGGGGGTAAACAGAGAAATTCAGTTTGTCGGAAACAATGGAAAACTAATGCGTCTCCGTGATGACAAAGCGGCTTAACAAAAACATCTCGATCCAGAGACAATGAGAGTCGAAGCAGTACTTTCAATACCACTTACTTCCGTGTTCTCGTGCCCCTGCGAACAATTTGAATGCCCAATTTGCACGATCGACGAAGCGTCGCGACGTAAGTCAAACTGTTGACTGATGCTCATTTTTATGGTCAGGCGGAAAATTTTGCAGTCATTCGCCTAGTGTTTTTTTTTTTGTTTTTTTGTTTTTTTTTCGAAAAATAATAACTCCCTTGTCAAATCATCTGAGACGAAATAATAATTATGTTGATTCGGAAAATTAGAGACATTTGACTTTTTAAATTTTGGAATTGTTTAAATTTCCGAGATTTTAAAAATTCTCGGAAATCTTAAAAATTTAATAGTAATCGAAATATTCACAATTCTTGAAACTTTGAGAATATCAGATAACAGTAATAATGTTTAAAATTTTCAAAATTCTCAACGTTTTCGAAATACTGAAAAATTTTTAAATATTTCCGGAATTCCAAAAGTTTTCTATATTTTCGGAATTCCCTCAGATTTATAATGATCAAAATATTAGAAACTCTCGAAGCTTCGGGTAAGTGTTGAAGAATTGAAAAGAAAAAAATTGAAAGAAAGTTCAAAAATTTAACATTTCCAAAATTCCCAAAAACTCCAATCTTCCAAAATTTCCGAAACTTCAAAATTCTCAAACTTCATCGAGTTATTGAAACCTGCAAAATTACAATTTCTGCCGGAGGGCGCTGCGATCGGGGCAGCGACAGGTCGTGTTTTCTCAAGCTCCGCGATTATGCGTTTCAATTAAAATAATTTTAGATCGGGAATTGCAGAAAA
>JAPYZK010009255.1:0-13723 GCA_030522785.1 Platygaster equestris | reverse complement strand
GTATAATCAACCCGAAAGTTCGATCAAGTTCTATCTTCAATGAAATCTTATTTCATCTCTGGTACACTCAATTACAGCTCCATGTTGTGTGTTAAAAAAATTTTTTTTTCCAACACAGAAGAACGAATATGAATTCTGATTTGAAAAATTAAATACCTATAGGGCAGTGTGACTAGAAATAAATAACTAGAAATAAATAACTAGAAAACAAATTCATCATAAAACTCATCGAAATAATTTTTCATACTTTGAATTTTGTAAACCTTTCAGAAACTCCCAACCTGAAAAATAGTCACTGTCATATAATAAAATCTACCTATCTTCACGTAAACGTAGTCGAATTTTGTGCGTGGATTTAAAAAAAATTTCTCATGTTAAGGTTTCGGAATTTCATACACAATCAGTCAAACTGCATGTGTATGAATCACAAATTCAAAATGACAAATCCAAATTCTTCATTCAAACATGTTCACACTCCATTTGCATCGATCAATTGGTGCCTATTCAGAAGATAGAGGTAAACAGCGTGAACGATAGTGCCGCTAAATAAAGTTTAAAGTACGATAACGATTTCCAATATTACATTTCATCTCATTTCCTAAAATAAATATTTGAACCAATATCGATATGAATGAATATTCAAAATGTTACACAACTTCTTCTCGTTCACAAATTGTAAAAGATTTTAATAGATCAGAAATATGAAAAAAAAAACTTTCTAAAATTTCGAACGAGAAAATTTACCATGATATCATCGAAAATGAATTCGAAGGGTGTTGGAGGTAAATTGCGAATTCTGAAGAAAATTCAGAATTCCATCAATTTATTAGAGATAATGGAGAATCTATCAAATTTTCGTATCATATCGAATTTTGTGAAATTCAGACCTGACATCGTATGCAGTTTTTTGTGATTATTCAGTGAAGATTTTCCCTTTTGGAATTCACTGGTTATTTTTGCGTGTTAAACAATATCCCGAACATTTCTGAAAAGTTTAAAAATATTCCAAATTTTTGTACAAGCGCTTGGATAAGATTAAAAACTGATATCTGTACTCGTGAAAAGGAATTTTTCGAAACCTTTACACGTTGCGATCAAATCAATGAGTAAATAGTCTGAAATGTATGATGTAATTTGAAACTCAGTGCTTCTTGAGCGATGATCGAAAATTCAAAACTTGTATGAGATAATGAAGGTAATATTTATATTTATATGCACTCATTCTTTTCCAGATGGAAAATCAGAAGTCACTGTATAATTCATTTGTAACAATATTTAGTACACGCATAATAATAATTAAAAAAATTTTATTAGATCAATTATCCACAATGTAGGAATTATGACAATAACTTCAATTTTCAAAAATAAATTAAAAACGTTTTATCAATTTTTGAGTGAAAATTCACTAATCTAATTGGTAAAAAAAATTTACTGATCTCATCAGTGAATATAGACCAAAATTCGTGCGTAGTAATTACCTAATTCGATATGTCAATATATACTGATTCAATTAGTAAGAATAGATCACTATTCCAATCAGTGATTTTCCACTAATTTGTAGTGACTCGCTTTTCTCTTTTACAATTAGTGATTTTTGAGTACTAGTTAGCAATTTTATACTTATACAACAACAACAAAAATATTTCAGAAAAAAATTAGCTTAAAATAACACACGACCCTTCAAAAACCGTCGTCTGCCTATTATTCCATCTCATAATACTCAATCGTAATAATCACACTTTTGGAACGAATCGTTAAATGGTACTAAAATAACAATACCAATCTAATCTTAACTGTGGATCGAAATCGTCGAGATAATCAGTAGCCAAAGGAAAAAAAATATTTGTAGCAGCCGTGAATGCAGGGCAAAAGTCCAATCATTGGACTCTCCGATAAATTTGATATCTGATAAATTTCGGCATATAAAACCAATTTCTCATCGAGGTCGTCGTGTTTGGCGAAAAACTTCGTGTCTCACTGTAAGTACGATTTATAATCTCAGAGAATAATTTTTTTAGACTCTCCAACTCAAACGAATTGTGCATTTTTTCACGAATTTTTTTCATGCTGTGAATTTCGATCATATTGTCATTTCCATCAACCTGTATACCGACTGAAAATTTTTTTCAACATTTCTGGAGTTCATTACTCGAATTTTTCCGGGCATCGAGCCAATTTTGAGGTCATCGTTCTTTGTCGTAGATGAAGCTACCGTTAGTGCTCCTCGTAGTCCTGGCGTTAGCCAGGTCGATGCAATGCAACTCTCACCTGTATCCGAATTTCAAACTATCGAGCACCGTCAGAAACCTCGGTGACGAATACATCGAGTTCAAGAAGATCATCCCATTCGAACGTATCACGAGGCTGGTTTTCGACTACTTCAACGATGACAACGAATTCCAGGAACTCGTAGAATACCTCCTGACTGAGAAGACACAGCAGATGATTTTAGAAGTGGAAAACATCGAGCAAGTGAAATCAGCCATCGACTACCTGCACAGTCATGGCGTCGACGTCTACAAAACCCTCAACGATTTCCACCACATCCTGGAAATGGACGACTACGCCCCAATTCGGAGGACCAAAATCATCGGAGGATTAGCAGGATTCGTCAAAGAGCTCAAAGCCATCATTCCGTACGACGAACTCAAACGGCTCTATGAACAGAAAATGCAAACTTCCCAAGAATTCAGAGACTCGGTAGAATTTTTCAGCCACTCCACAGCCTTGGTCGAAGTTAGGAAGAACGAAAAGGTCCAAGATTTCGTCAAGTTTTTGAGAGCAAGAAATGTCGAACTGAGGGAAGTGTTGGAACTGCTGCATCAAGTGGTCGGGATCCCAATAGAGACGAAAAAATTGAGGATTTCAAAAGTTGGGAGGACCCTGGGGGACGATTTCAAGGACTTCCAAGAGCTGGTTGACCCTGAGAAGATCGAAAAAATCATGCTGGAGTACTTGAACAACGATTCTGAATTCCAAGAATTCGTGGAATATATTCTCTCGGACAACACGAAAGAGATGGTCAAAGAAATCGAATCGATCGCGGAAGTGAGGACAGTTATTTCATACCTTCACAACAACGGTGTCGATATTTACAAGACTTTGGAGAAAATCCATGGATTCTTGGACATCGACGCCTACCAACCTTTCCTGAGGGCCAGGATCAGTGGAGGGCTGGCAGGTTTCGTGCAGGACGTGAGGGCAGCGATACCTTTCGACAAGCTCAAAGCTCTGTACGAGCACAAGTTGCAGACCTCCCAGGCTTTCCGAGAAGCTCTCAAATTCTTCCAGTCAGAGACAGTGAAAGTTGGATTCCAGAAGGTAAGAGAAAATCCAAGGGTCCAAAAGGCAGTGCAGTACTTGAAAGATAGAAATGTGAATGTGCGAGAGGTACTCGACCTATTGCATCAACTTATCGGCATCCCTGTGTATTTTGAAAAGATCGAAAGAACTTTAGGCGATGACCTCAAAGAATTCCAAGCCCTGGTTGATTCTAAAGACATTGCAGAAATCATTTTGGATTATTTAAACAATGATTTTGAATTCCAAGAATTTGTCGAGTACCTCTTATCCGATCACACGAGACAGATGGTGACGGAGGTCGAATCGATTGCAGAGGTTAGGCAAATTTTCACTTACCTTCACAACAACAATGTTGACATTTATGAAACTTTGAAATACATACACCAATACTTGGACATGGAGGCCTACAAACCTTTCTTGAGGGGAAAACTAACTGGTGGGTTAGCAGGTTTCGTTCAGGACGTCAGAGCCGTGATTCCCTTTGATAAACTGAAAGAGCTCTACGAACATAAGGTGCAAACTTCCCAGGCTTTCAGAGAAGCTGTAGAGTTTTTCCGATCTGAAGTAGTACAGTTTGCTCGCCAGAAAGTGAGAGAAAACGAAAAAGTCAAAGAGTTCGTGCAATACTTGAGAGATAAGAATGTTAACGTCCCTGAATTGATCGATATCATACACATGATTTTCGGGAACCCTGTTTACTTCGAAGAAGTCGAAAAAACCTTGGGTGACGATATCAAAGAGTTCCAAGCTCTGATCAATCCACAAGATATCGAGAAAATCGTGATAAGCTACATGAATGACGATTCCGAATTCCAAGAATTTTTCGAGTACGTCTTATCAGACAACACGAAAGAGATGATCACGGAAATCGAGTCGATTTCAGAAGTCCGAGAAATTTTCGCTTACCTCCACACGAACAACGTTGAGATTTACAAGACTTTGAATGAGATCCATCAATTTTTCGACATGGAAGCCTACAAACCGTTTTTGAGGACGAAAATCACTGGGGGGTTAGCAGGTTTTGTCAAGGACATAAAAGCAGTCATCCCCTTCGACAAAATCAAAGCTCTCTACGAACATAAATTACAAACTTCGCAAGCTTTCCGAGAAGCTGTAGAATTCTTCAAATCCGAATTGGTCCAAAACGCGTTCCAGAAAGTGCGATCGAATCCGAGAGTCCAAGAAGTGGTTCAATACTTGAAAGACAGAAACGTGAATGTACACGAGGTCATCGACATCTTGCACCAACTCATCGGTATCCCCGTGTACTTTGAAGAAGAAGAAAACTCGTTCGGTGAAGATCTGAAGGAAATCCAGGCATTCGTTCCCTTTGGAAAAGTCGAAAGAATACTCAACGAGTACCTGAAGTCCGATTCCGAATTCCAAGAGTTCGTACAGTACATCTTCTCAGCAGACATCAAAGCACTGATAACAGAAATCGAATCAATTCCAGAGGTACGAGAAATGTTCAAGTTCCTCAACGACCGAGGTCTCGAAGTGTATGAAGCCGTCAGTCAACTACACGCTTATTTCGAAATGGAAGCCTTCAACCCATTTCTAAGGACAAGAATAACCGGTGGATTGAAGGGTCTCATCAAAGACGTCGAAGCTGTGATCCCTTTCGAAAAAATGCGAGCTCTCTACGACCATAAGATGCAAACCAGTCAAAATTTCCGTGAAGGTATCGTGTACTTCAGATCCGCAACAGCGCAAGCTGCCTTCAAAAAGATCGGAACAAACCAGAGGGTCACACAACTGGTGCAATTCTTTAACAACAGAAATGTGAGCATAAAGGACGTCATTGATCTCGCCCATCAGTTGAGTGGCATCCCTATACTCCTGCAAGCACCGGAACACAGTCTGGGCGATGATTTCTATGACTTCGGAGCTCTTCTGCCAGTGGAAAAAATTGAAGCCCTCATCGTCGACTACTTGTCATACGACGACGAGTTTGGGTCTTTCCTTGATTACCTCGTGAGTGACAGCGTGAAGGCGGCAGTTCAAGAGATAGAATCCATTCAAGAGGTCAAGAACTTCATCACCTATTTGGAGAAAAACGAAGTCGATGTCTATGGGTTCCTCGAAATCATTCACGCGCTGTACGATCTTGAGCCTTACCAGCCCTTCAGATCATCCAAGATCTGGCGTGTTCGGGGTTTGGCTGGGTTCTTCCAAGACCTGGAAAATCTCGTTCCTTTCAGGGATCTGTACGATCTCTACCAAGAGAAACTCCAGTCATCCCAAGCTTTCCAGGATTTCGTCAGGTACATGAAGTCCGAAGAAGTGCAGTCAATGGTTGACGCTGTCTCGGCTCATCCTCAAGTCAAAGGCATCGAGGCATACTTGGAGGAGAGGAACGTCAATGTACATAAAATACGAAACGTCCTGCATCAGCTTTTCGGCATCCACATTAAAGTACTGAGGGACTTGGGTAAGGATTTTCACGATTTTGTGGGTTTGATTCCTTCTAGCGATCTATTGAGTGTGACCGTGAGATACTTGCAGAGTGACGAGGAGGTCGCAGCGTCCGCGGATCACCTTCTTTCGGACGAGGTGAGGAGCATGGTGGTAGAAGTAGAAGCGATGAGGAGGTTCCAATAATTTATCGGGTACTCGAGGAATGACGGTGTCCAGGTTCAACAAGCGATCGATGCGGTGCACGAGTTTTTGGGGGTAGAAAGGTCTAGGCACTTCATCAAGAGGAGTACAGGACTTTTGGGCTGTCGTGGGGAGATTGAGGCTCTTCTTTCTTTCGGCGAGTTGAAGGATCTGGCTGAGTTGAAGATGGAGGTTTCGGAAAATTATCAGAGATTTGTTGCTTTCATGAAGTCTTCGACGGTTAATAATATGTGTGCAGATTTGTTGGGTAATTTGAGAGTGCAAAATTTTATTGCTTATCTTCGAGAGAGAGGGGTTAATGAGAGTCGAGTAGCTAGAATTCTGGGTGATATTTTTGGGATTAATTCTACACGGGGGGGGGGGGGGGTGGGGGGGTTGGGGGGGGGGGGGGGGGGGGGAGTTTTTGATCATTTGCTGACCCTTAGGACACCAGAATCGATATCTGCGAGAATTGAATTTTTTATGTTAGTTTTTTTGTTTTGATCACATTATCCGGTTTTATAAACTGGTGTTATTGAATTATGATTCTCTTCTACGTGTTTTTTCTTGTTTAGAAATGAGAAAATATTTTGTGACTTCGAATTTAGAGAAATCATAGAATGTGAAATTTTTTGATGGGAACGACAGCTGAGTGATATTTGATATTGTAAATATATTATGTGATGGAATTATTTTTCTGTGAATATAAAATCAGCATTGCAATACATTTATGTGTTTATTTGTCCATCACTCGAAGATTTTAATTTTGATTTTTGAAGATTATTGAAAATTCGAACATCTTAACTACAACAGTGAGAATTTCCGAAAAATTGCGAAATTACGTATATTTTGAAAATCTTGACCATTTGGACATTTGAAATTTGAAATTCAAAAATTTTTAAATATTGTAGGGTTCTCAAAATTTTTAAACAGCCCAAAAAATTTGTGACTTTTTGCCATGTTAAATCAGTAAATTCTGTAAAACCCGATGAAGCTCGACAATTTTTAAAATTTGAAAATTTTCAACGCTATAAAATTTTGAGAGACTTACACATTTTCGGATTTAAGTTCCTCTGGGACCCCCAATTCGAACCCAAAAAAATAGCGCTGTTGTAAATTTTTTTGTCTATTCCTAAAGTTACTGGATCAAAAGAACTACACCAACTCCTCTACGAATCCTTCAAAACATGAACCCAATATTTGTCAACCAGAGCGCTCTTCCACACATTCTCGATCATCAAGAAACACAGTGCCTACAACCCACCCCCTCCAACCAACCCCCCCCCCCCCCCCCGGTCGCCGTTTCCTCGATCTTCAACCCTTCAGGCGTGAAATATGACAAATTCCCCAAAACCTTCCTTCGGCGCTCGAAAAATATTTACACGGAGCTTCCCAATTCCGTCTTTCTTTATCGCGCGAGTTTATTTCCACAGCGACGTATTTGCATAAATCAGTCGCACCCCCCACCCCCTTAAAACATATGAAAAATGAGCCCCGCTTAATCCGCCGTAGAAACTTTAACGCCTCGTTTGGCCCGGCGCGGAAAGACGATCGAAAACCGAGGGGATGGATGAGAAATGCAATTTTTATTAGCGCGCGGGGAAAATGAGTTAACAGGTTGTTTTAATGCGCGAGGCGTCGTTCGAGTCGGCGCTATCTAATCCCCTCGGACGTGCCTTTTTACGTTGTTCCGTCAGTTGGGTCAAGATAAATCCCTCCTTTTAATTCCTTCCAGCGGAAAAGATAACTCGGGGGCGCCTTGACCGGAAATAAATAAAGCCCTCGCGTCGCGTCTTCCGCGGACGATAAATCCGAAAATCTTACCGGGGAGATTTTCTATTGGGCACGCCCGCGGCGCCCGCCGGGAATCTTGATGAGCCCGAGGGTCCGAATTTTAATGGGCCACTAGACGGGGCTCCTCCGCGCCCCCGTCAAAACGAGGACGCCGGGGCTCAAAGCGTCGTTAGGGCCGGGAACCTGTCCGGGAAAAAGATTAAGCTGCTGGCAAGTTTTTTGCTCCCGTCCTAGGGGTTTTCTTTGCCAATACGCCACCTGCTTGCTCTTCGCGGATCGATTAACGTTTTTGACTTGGTTTCTTGTCGGTGGGGGATGGTATTTTTCTTGGACGTGTTGGAGGGATCTACGAGAGTTTCAAGGTTTGTGGGTATTCGAAAATTTTTCGAATTTTGGTAATTGCAATTGTGTATTTGGATTGTTTTTGATAGATCCCCCAAATTTCTGAGATTCCTACAATTTTTAGAAGTACCGAAATTTCCGGAATTTACGGGATTTTATTATTTTCCCTAGTTATTATGGTTTTTATGAAAACCTGATAAAAACTGTTTATGACAATTTTTCTAAGGTCGGTTTGATAAAAGTTTGATGAAATTTACATTTTTTATAAAGTGGTTTTATGGAAGTTTGATGAAAAAAAATCAGTGAGTACCCTGCACTCACGTTTGACGTGTAAACATCTTGTGCACGCTATGTCTTAATCTTCTAGCATCTTCCAAAATTTTCTAGAACCTTCCAGAACCGTTTAGAATTGCTGATTTTATAAAAATTCCGCCTGATTTCATAAAGACTACAATCACTAGGGTTACTAAAATTTTCAGTTTCCAAAATTTCTGAAACGTTAAAAACATCCATAATCCTTGAATTCCCCAAAAATTCGAGAATATACATAATTTCCTAAATCATTAGAATTCACCAAAAATCCGGGAATATCCATAATTTCTTAAATCAATAGAATTTTCTCTAAATTTACAAACTAAACCAGGCGCATCCACTTTCCAGATAAAAATTCATGACTCCATCCCAAATATAATAAACTGCATTAGAAAAAAATGTACATCCAACGCGATTGTTTCATCACGCGAAATAGCCACATTTGCATCGAAACGAAGGCCTTTTGTCACGAAAATTCTCGTCCAGAATGAAAAACCACTATATTAAATCGCCCCGTGGTGCAAAGCGTGTAATGAATCTCGAAGGCTTGTCAAAATTGGCGTGATATTCCTTTTCCCGTGACGCTGGGGCACCGCCGTGCGCGTTTTCCGTCAAAATATAAATCTCAATCGTTGAACACATCACGAAAAGTACCGATGGATTTCGAGCCATTTGGGCAGTTACTCAACGGGTTATTTCTCGCTCCGGCTACGCAGCAACACACTCGACGGGCTTGTGTCATTCGCGCCCGTTTGAGCGGAATCGATTGCTTGCAAATCCCGATTATCCGCTCTCAGGTAAGCGACTGTGTGCACATTGCAATCCGAAAACTCCCTGAGCTCGGCAAATGTCTGAATAATGCCGTTTCTTTGTTTTTGTTTTTCGACGTTTGTTTCTTTTTTGAAGATATATCAATAAATGATTGAGGATGATGTTGATTATTTGAAAAACGTTGAATCCACGAATCATTTTGTATTCACCAATAGGGCCAAAATTTATTTCAGAGGGGGGGGGGGGGTTCGGATGATTTTTACTTAAAATTGGTTCAGCAAGTTTGAAACGTAAAGTTTTATTCGAGAATTATGAGAATTTTGTGAATTGCAAGAATTTTTGAGACTTTGGAATATCTGAAAGTTTTTAAACTTTCGGAATGTTTGAAGTAGTTGAAATTTTCTCGACTTTTGAAATTCTCAAAATGATACTCTGAACTTTGAAAATTCGCGAAATTGTTGAAAGGAATATTCAAAATTATCAAGTTTCTCAAAGTTTTGGAGATCCGGAAAGTTTTTAAAATTTTTATAATTATGGAAGAATTGTAAATTATCAGAATTTTCAGAACTTTTTCGAGTCTGTGGAATTTCCAAAATTGTCAAAATTCGAGAAATTTTGAAAATTTCGGAAAGTTTAAGAATTTTCAAAATTCTGTAAACTTCAAAATGCATCGAAATAGTTTAAAACCATGAAATATGTTGAAAATATTCTGACTAAACGAATATTTCTCGGAATTTTAGGAATTCGTAAAGTTTTTGAAATTTCAAGTATCATGTAAACTGCCTTAATTTTCGAGATTTTCAAACCTTTTTGAAATCTCTGGAATCCCTCGAATTTTTCGAATTCTAAAAATTGTCGAAATACTAAAAACGTTCGAAATACTGTGAATTGTTGAAAATCTTGAAATTTTCCAAATCATCAAATGTCTCAAAATGCCGTAAATTCGTAAAATTTTCGCCATTTCGATGATCAGGAAAATATCGTTAATTTTCAGAATTTTCAAAACTTTCTCAAGTCTGTGGAATTTCCAAAATTGTCAAAATTCGAGAAATTTTGAAAATTTCATGAAGTTTGAAAATTTTCAAAATTCTCTAAACTTCAAAATGCATCAAAATAGTCTGAAATCATGAAATATGTTGAAAATGTTCTAACAAAACGAACATTTCTCGAAATTTTAGGAATTCGTGAAGTTTTTGAAATTTCGAGATTTATGTAAACTGCCTTAATTTTCGAGATTTCCAAACCTTTCTGAAATCTCTGAAATCCCTCGAATTTTTGAAATTCTGAAAAATGTCGAAATACTAAAAATGTTCGAAATGCTCCGAATTGTTGAAAATATTGAAATTTTCCGAATTATCAAATTTCTCAAATTGCTTGAAATTCGTTAAATTTTCCGCAATCTCAAGAATCATAAAAATATCGTAAATTTTCAGAATCTTTAAAACTTTTACAAAACTCTGAAATTTACGAACATTTAGGAATTCTTGAAAATTTGGAAATTCCAATAACCTTCAAAATCCTCGAAATACTTCAAACTTTGAAAATTCTTAAAACTGTTAAAAATCTTCAAATGTTAAAACTATTTTAAATTACAAAGCGTCTCCAAATATTGAGAATTCATAAAATTTTCGTAATTTTAAGAATTTAGAAAATATTTTCAAATTTCAGACTTTTCAAAACTTCAAAAATTTTAAAACTTTTGGAATTCTGCAATTTTTCCGAACTTCTAAAATTCTCAAAACCCGCCAAATTTCGAAAATTCCTAAAATTGTTGAAAATGTTCGAAATTATAAAGTTTCTCGAAAACTTTGACACTCGTGAGAATCAGCATTATTTTACAATTTTTTTCATAATCTCCCTTGCTACGTGCTTGGTATTCACAATCAAATCCACCAATAATCTCTCCATTGAAACTAACGAAACTAACTACGAACGAAAACTCTATTTTTCCCAACTCATTGTAAAATCCCCAGCGCGCAAACTTCACACCTTATTCAAATTAGGCACCAACTCGGCAAATCAAATAGTCGCACTCAAATTCCTGGTATGAGACAAACGAAATCTTTCTCTTGTTGAATCTATTCGGGAGCAATGCGATGCTAATATGATACAGATAAATCCGATATCACTAATGAGAAATCCAAAGGGTCGTCGATGCTGGTAAAAGGAACGTAGCTCCAGCCCGTAAAGTTTGAAATCTCGGAAGAGGGAACTTGAGCAAAGTCAGGTTCAGGAGACGGAGCCTTCGAGAACAGACGTAATACGATTATTCAATTTCGACCTTCTTGGCTGATAATCGAATTCACCGCGTCCGATTAAAGCCCGTTCTCGTCGCACATTCAGACGGCGGCATTGTCAGAAAAATTGCCCCGAAAACACGCTTCGCAGCAAATTTATACAGTTTGGGGAATTTATTTGATAGCAAGTGGTCTAGGCTAACTGCTTTTTCATCATTTGAAACATTTTTCAGTTTACCCCCTACATAATTTCGTGTCTCTGGTGACTCTAGTTTTTATGAGAACCTTATAAACATTTTTTGTAAAAATTTTTATAAGGTCGGTGTAATGAAAGTTTTATGGAATGTGCATTTTTTACGAGGCGTTGTTATGGAAGTTTATAAGGAAATTTTTTCTATGAAAACTTTTTTCAACATTTTTAAAAATATGCAAACATTTTTTGGACCTTTTTTGGATCATTTTGCTAACGTATATATTATTTTCATCAGTTTATGAGGCTCTAGCTCAAATTTCGTTTCGAAAGAAATTGAAAAAATTTTTTGGAGGCAGCGGGATTTGAACTTGCGAACTTACATCAGAAAAGTTTTTTTTTTTTTAATATGAAACTTTTTATAAAAATCGGGAAGTTTTTATGAAAATAAAGGTTTTATAAGAAAATGTATAAACTTTCAATTGTTTTTATACAAAAACACATGAATTGTATGAAAATTTTGACAGATTTTACAGAAAAATTTTTTTCTCATAAAGTTTTTATAAAACCACTTCATGAAAAACAAAAATTTCATATAACTTTTATAAAATCGACCTCATAAAGAAAAGAATTCTCCTACATGATTCGCTCATTTTATAAAAATTTTGCCTGCTTTGAAAAAAAACTGTTATCACTAGGGGTATGAAGTGTCCCACTACGAAACCTTCAGGTCACGTGTCAGATGTTCCATCAAGGTCAAAACCTAATGAAGGGCTGACACAAGCTCGATACACCCAGCGAGATCGATATTTTTTACCGCGAATATTCTCTCAGGAACCGCTCCACTTTATATAAACGCGAAATAAATGGAAGACTCCAGATATCACTAAAACCCTCACGAAACTGTAGTTTATTTTCCGGGTGCTTGATTACTCGTCTACAATTTCACAACGGGTCTTCCTATTTTGAGCTGCGCCGCAGTTGAAATTAAGACATTTCCCCTGCTCGCCCTGATCCGTCGTTGACGCCTCAGATTACAGTGAAAAATGACCGGTGAAATTGCTTTCTGTATTCTTGATGCTTTTCGGGCTAATTACCTCGGGGAATTGTGCGATTTCATTGTCTTCGTCATCGTGCAACGCTGCTGAGTTTTCCGCACTCGCCTGTTCTCTTCATTTAGTACCAAAATGTGGAACAAGAATGTCATGAACTTTGAAATTTTCGAGGGAGATCAATTTGAAATGTTTCTTTTTGGATGATATTATTCATCTGTCAGAGCTGATTTTTTCGAATGTATCGAACTTATGATTCGACAGAGCCCAAGTTTTCTGTTTCTGGATGACAAGCACGTAGCCAGGGAGGGGGCTGAAGCCCCCTTCGAAATTGTTTAAAATTTGAAAAATCTAACACATGGCAGAAAAGTGAGTTGTTAAAAAAATAGTGAAACAATACTGATTTTCACAATCGTCAAAGTTTATGATAAACTTGATAACTTTCAACATTTTCAACATTTCAAGATATTGAACAATTTTGGGAATTCAAAGAGTTTGGAGGGTTTTGAGAATTTTAGAAGTTTTCAAAAGTTTGAAAGTACTCAAATCTTCAAAAATTTCGAAAAATTTCGAAGTTGTAGAAAAGTTTTGAAAATTCTGAAATTTCACAATATTTTTATAAGTCTTGGAATTACGAAAATTTTACAAATTCCTTACATTTCGAGAAACTTAATAATTTGGGATTTTATAACATTTCAGAATTTTCAACCATTTTGGAAATTTTTAAAGTTTGAAGTATTTTGAGGATTTTAGGAGTAAGTAGAATTTGAAAAATTACCAAATTTTCGAAATTGTCGTAAATTTCAGAGATTTACAAAGGTTTCAAAAATACTGGAGATTCAGAATATTTCCATTATTCTTGAAATTACGGCAATTTTACGGATTTCTCACATTTTGAGAAACATGATAATTTGGAACATTTTAAGATTTTTGATAAATTAGAGAATTTCAAAAGTTTTTAGTATTTTGACAATGTTTAGAATTCTAAAATTTTATAAATTTCAGAGATTCAAGAAAGTTTCGAAAATGTTGAGAATTAAGGCAGTTTTGATAATGATGGAAATTTGAAAAATTTTACGAATTTCTAACATGTCGAAAATCATTTGTTCAGTTCGAACATTTCC
>JAPYZK010009251.1:0-10866 GCA_030522785.1 Platygaster equestris | reverse complement strand
CTGACCGACGGTTAAATTGGGTTGATATCAGTATTTTTTGTAATTTTCAACAATAGAATTGTTTCCATCCTGTATTGCCCGACAACCTTTTTTACTTTTCAAAGTATTTTTGTGTGGATATCACTTCTTTTTGTAACATTTCCGTGCGATATTTTATTGAATTGTAAATTCGTCAACTTTTGATTAATTGGAAATTTTCAACTCCTGAATGTGTACCATAAAATTAAAAAACAATAAATTTGATATTTCGTGAGTTTGATACGTACAACGTCTCTAAATGTACATTATAAAGTTTATGTGTGAAATTCATGAATCTGCTGACCAAATTTATAATAGAGATTCATGAGATGAATTTCGAAAAACAGTGTTTGGAAAAAAATTTACCGTGAAAAACGGAAATTTTGTAATTAGAAATTTGACATTTACCTATGCGTGCGTAATCTTTCGGGAAAAGAAAAGCGCTGAATTTATTGTCTGCCTGTATTGCCCGACAACAAATTCTAACGAATTTTTCGATATGGCAGTGTAATGATCGTGTTTAATTTGTAACACTGTACAACACTTTTTTTGTGCAGACGAGTTGACAGCTAAAATCGATTGTGAATGACGTCTAGAACTCATTCCCCAAAAGCTTTTGTTCGATTGGCTCTCGTTTTTTCGCAATCAATTTTATTGTAAAAACCGATTTCTGAACTCCGAAAACATAATACGTCTTTTTTTATTTAAAAAAAACGGACGAAAACTCTCGCAGTTACATTTTCAATTTTTAAAAAACTTAATTAATTGCGAAAAAACTAGAGCCAATCAGATGAAATCCTTTTGGGAGTATGTTCCAGGGGTCATTTACTACCCTTTTCGGCTATTCAATTTCCTGCCCGAGAAAACGACTCAAATTTTGTTGTACAGTGTAATTAAAGATGTCAATTTTACTTGCAAAATAGACTGACGTTTATATTTCGTAAGTATGGACGTTAGACTATTGATAAGTAATAAAAAACCTGAAAATTTTTAGATTAGGAGTTATAAATAAAGGTTCATCCATTCATGTTCCACGTTGCCTTCAGCATAAAGAATTAATCGTTCGATATGTGATATCTGATTTCGTATAGCCATCCAAGAAACACAGGCATCTTCGAAACCCCTATTTTTTATTGTCTAAAAACGAGCATTCTCGTTTCTCAAATACTTATTACTTTTTGACAAAGTTAAATAAAAAACAGATTTTAGACATGCACGTGTTTCTTGAGAAACTCCAACCGAATACCGCAAGTGAGCTCTTTTGATTGTCGAAATTATTCAACGCGATTAATTTCATTAGATCCAAACTCGACTCCCCAATTTTTTTCGCGTATAAAATAAACGTCCTTCATCTTAAATACCGTTAGGAAGCTCTTTCAGAATAGATGATTTGACAATGGAGCAAATATACATTCAACAATTTGTATTAGAAACATTCGCGACACGCAAAACAGTCAGTATACTGACTCCGCAACGGACAATATAAAACTGCGAAAAACCACATTACCGTTTTTTCAATTATAAAATACCATATTGAAAATTACAGTTTGTTGAAGTTTCAGGTTGCAACTTCCAGAATCTTCAAACACAATTTTTTGAATTTCTAATTTTATCAATTTGGAATTCGCATGCACAAACTTGAAAATTTGTGCATGCAACTTTTATATTTTAAGTTTCAATCAGACAAAAAATTGGAAATGATAATTCGACAACTTTGGTTTCTAACATCTTTTCATCATCAGACTGTTAAGCACGCTGGAAGTTGTATATTGTGAAATTCGCTGATAACCTAATTCAGGTCAGAAAATTTAAGAAACATGGAATCATCAAAACGTATAACTTAATTTTAGACGCCTTAAGAATTGTTCAACTTTTATTAAAGTAAACACTGTATAATAAGTACAAAATCATGTAAAAACTGTAATGCGGTTTTCCAAAATTTGTTAGCGATAATGAATGTGAAAATATGAGCTCTCTGCTTGAGCATTTTTAACTTATTGTACAAAACAAATCCAACGCGTGTTAAGAGTTGGAAAAGGCAATCGACGATATGTAGTTACAGGCACTGTTTCACAAGTAGTCTTTTTTACTACCTGCCGGAGCAGTTTTGGGGCGAATCGTTCTTGGTCCAGGAATGCGCGACATCGGCCTGGGAATTCCACTGGATGGCTTCGGCCCTGCGTTACTGCTCGAGCTTGCAGGCGGTCTCAATTTCGATTTCATTTGAGCGCACGCGCCCGATTTCGCCAAGGGCACTCCTCCTCTTGGACCCTCCTAAAATTAGGCCCATATGATTACATTTTTAAAATTCTTTTCCTCTGGGAACTTTTTTTCAGAGAAAACTGATTCAAGCTGTTGAATCTTGAAATTTACAGTACAATTTGAAGTCAGAAATGTATGTGATCACTTACATCAATTTTTCTTGTTGGTGGTTTCCCTATATCTCGCTCAATGATGACATCATTCGTTTTTTCTACTGCAAAAAACGTAATATACATCTGTTCAGTTTTGTTGTACAAAATCATGTTCAATTGATCTATTCAATTTATTTGACCGAGTTTTAAAAAATTTCACGACAGCTAAAGATGAGATAGTCAATTCAAATTCTTGGTAATGCCCATGTCTGGTGGGAGTCACAAATAAATTTCTAAGCAACATTTGAGCTCACCACTTGCGCTGACTTGGTATTCATTATTCGTGTGCAGAACTCTCGAGCTTCGTGTGCCAGCTTTGATGAAGTCTCGGTGCTGTTGTCGCTGTATCTCACCATTTTTCAGTGTTGGAAGAGCTCGACCGTGGTCTTTTGCCCGATTGCTGTGCAAGGCAGACTCGAATTTAGCCTCATCCCCACACAAACCTGGAAAGTGTATACTTTTAAAATTAGGAAGTCAACGATTAAAAACTTGGACATTAACGACATTTTTCAAAATTCTTTAGACCCCCCCCCCTACATAATTTTTCTCGAAAAATCGTTCTTCTCAATTATGCAAACTTACTTTCTTCTTGACAGAGAGCCATTCTGCGAAGCTTTTGGGCGTCGATTTTGTTGTCAGCGATGGTATAGGAGCCTCGACTACTGTCGGAGCAAATGCTTACGCGGTCGTCGAGATCGGGGGCGCTGTGAGCACTCTGAGTGCTTTCAATGCTCTCGGTGGAGCCCCCAGAAACACGCATATCTGAAATATGACGACTGACCTCCAGCAGGCGCTGCTCGCTCCCGCTCCTCAGCTTCCCCATATTATTCCCAAAGTTCCCTAAGGGCTTCGGCTGAGGTCGGCTAAGATTGGGGTCAGACTTTTGCAAGCCCTGCGGTATCCTCGAAAAACTTTGAGGAAGTCTCCTTGGCACGGCTTTCGGTGGAAGCGCTGGCTTCAGAAAAGTCGAGTTGAGCTTTTCTCCAGCCGCCTTTTCTTCCCCCTCTTTTTTCCAGGCATTGTACGTCTTCATAGAAAAGGTTTGGAATTTCTATCGATTTTATGATTAAATACGTTATTGTTCTTGTTATTGATATTTCGAGAAATAGAAGAGTGGTTTGATAAACAAACCTGGACATAAATTAATATCATCGAAACTCTCCATATTTTTGATAAAATGTTCTCGTCACCAACAAAATAATGACTATAATTCAACTTGCTTACATTTAATTGTGGAATTTCCACATCCTTATCCTTCTTCGTACTTAGATCAAAGGTTCGGTTGACTTTGCCACCTTCGCTGTGTCTCCGAGCCTCCATCAACAAGTCTTGCCTCAATTTTGTCGAATGCAGTTTTTGTTCCTCCGACTCCAAATGGCATTTTTCTTCTTCTCTCGGCTGTAGCTCCACTGTTACATTGTGTTCCTTGAACTCCATTTTTTCATCGTTGTCCTCTAGCTCCATTTTTACATCGTGTTCCTCCGCCTCTATATTATTAGTCTCGTCCAATTTCAAACATAAGGTCGCTTCCGATTCCTCCTCGTTAATTTTAGAGTAAGTATTGTTGAGATTTTCATTGCAAGTAAAAGTGGTATCCAAGACCGGCGTCGACGTCGCGCATCGGTCCAGGTCTTCTTCTTCGTCGTCAACTTTGAAAGTCGCGTCTGCCACTAAAGTTTTGTTCTCGGGACTTTTCGTTCTGATCGTGATGTTGTTGTCGCTGCTCTCAAAAGGTGTCAAAAAGCTGTTGATGTCTTTTGTTTCACCAAACATGCTTGTCTGCATCATGGAATTGGTGAGTATCTGCGAGTCAGCCATGCCTAGGGTGGACACTTGAATTATTGATCAATCGTCAATACAATTCAATTTGCATTACAGAACATTGTAATGTTTTTGTTAAGGTTTTTACAAAACTCTAAAGCCATGCCTAAAAGCAAAGGAAATTTCAAGAACTTTTATAAAAATATAGAACCTCCAAAAAATGCTCGGTAACATGATTCAAGCTACCAATGTCGACAAATGGTCGACAATTGTCATTCAATTGAAAAGGGGAGATAGCTTTTGAAAATTTTTTGGGCAAAACCAGCAGTTTCATGAATAAATTAGTAGATGTGGGAATCTCACCAATGCCTTCCTTAGAGGAAAAGCTTGCATGGGAGGATGAAAGAGTTGAGAATTGTGACGTGTTCATAGGGACTTCGGCGAATTCTGGCGCGGCCATATTGATGAACGAGTCCACTCCTTTGGACTGGGGCAAGTTGAGAAACGCCTCCATGCTCTCGTTACCAGTTATTGGGGAAGATGTATCAATGTTGTCTCTTGGAAATGCCTCTATTGGACTGCCAAAACTTGGCCTCAACATGTGCGGAACTTGATCTTCGTTTCCCTCATTGAACTTCCCAAAATGGAAGTTTTGGTTGATCTGCATTTGAAAAAATTACGAAATCGGATTTTACATACATTTAGAAGAAAACTTGCTAAATTCTACAAATATTTATTGTTTCAAGTTGAGAAACATTGTTTTAATCGTTTTAAAATACAAGTGTTGATTAAAAAATATATACATTTAAAAATTTATAAATTTTATGGCTCCGATGAGAAAATGTCAAAATTTAGAATCGTGTAACTTCCGAATCCAGATTAATGTGAAATTTTGAATTACAAAAATTGTAGGTGGAGCATTTCACATTCATAAACTCAAAGTTGCGAAACTCAAATGCAGAATTTTAATAATGCAAAATTCAATTCTTGAGAATTCACATGCTACAAAAATGTTATTTTTGTCATGAACCACACACGTAACATTTTTACAGATCAAATTTTACCGGTGTGCTACAGGCGGCTGCAAAATACATGTCGAGCCTGGACGAAATATTAGGGAGCGTAAAATCATTCCTGCCACTACTACTGAAAGTATCCAAGCTTGTTCTCTGTGGCTTTCGCTTTTCTCTTGTGTAAGTTCTCGAATCGAATGATTTTTTACTGTCTGAAAACATGTGATTAACAAATATTATTGTTTTTTGATACTTGATATGATTCAATTTTAACTTGCATTTTTTGACAAAATGGTACATTCATAAATACAAATGTGCCATTATAAAATATTTGGTATTTGTGGTGACACAAATCATTAAATTTAAAACTACCATTGTAATAATGACATTATTTATGTATAGATGACTAATGTAACATACTATTCTAATATTTTTTGGTAAATATAGATTTAAACAAAAAAAAAATGTTTGCATGAGTTTTTTCAAATTGCTAGAAATTGGAGATACTTAATAATTCGAATTATCTAAACGTTGATCAAAAATTCTTCAATTTCATGTAAATTTTCATGAACTTTTTTCTAACTATCATACAAACTGAACCTTTTATTACCTTTTGTTAGAGTGTACTCGCACTCAGGGTCTGACTTCAGCCAAGCATTCAAGTCATCAATTTTTGACCCGGACGGTGACTTTCCTTTGCAAAGCCTGCGAAGAAAATGTTTCGTTTTACTATAGTTTCAAAAATTACTGGTTAAACTTTTAAAATTTCACCATCGCTCCTCATCGGCCAGATCTACTTTGTCGACGTTGATGAAATCATCCCCGCCGATGATGGAATCATAATCAAAGAGTCTTGCTCGTTCCTCCGTACCAGAAGCACTTGCTTCTTGTTCTGACATGTCATTAAGTATCACGCGTATGATTAAATCAACAGAAGTCAGATTATAAATATCAAAAACAATGCATTAACGACAAAATACACATGTCCCACTGGCCACTACTTGTCATCTGCGGCAATGAAAATTTATCATCGCGCACGGCGGTTTCGAAATTTTCGCTTGTTTGAATTAATACTACAAAAGGCAACGAAGGTGAATCACACGTCGAGGAATACTATAAAAATGATAATTATGTTTGTGAAATGAACTTTGGTGTGTGGGATTTATGAAGCGCGGTCCGTAAACATTCACAAGCACATATATGCACACGTATGAGCAGAAAAAAAGCGTTTCCGTACTTTCAGTTGGATAAAATTGTTTTTGGTTGTGTTCTGTTTTTGTCGTTGCGTTTTTTTTTTTTTTTTTTTTTTTTCAGGAAGTTGAGAGTTGAGAAGTTGATAAACAGCTGCTTGTTGCAACAGCGACATCTATAAACTGCGTTGTATCCAAATTTCCCGCCAGAAAAATATCGATATACTTCGAGATGAAATCGATTAATTGATACATAGTGATCAATAGAATCGATGGCGATTCAAATTCGAGCCGTGTGTAAAAAACGGTTACTACAATTTTTCGTCTTACGCAAAAATAATGAAGTATATTCTTTCAACCTTTCCCTTTCACTATAATGTTCACCGAAATCATCAGCTATCTACATACTTTAATAATCTGACATGAACAAGAATTTGAAAACGACATTCTTCTGTTTTAAAAACCTTCCTCCCCCCATTTTACATCAAGAATTTCTACAGGAAATTTAGGAAAATATCATATCACTTCAAGTTCAAAACAACCAACACCAGTGCATTAGGTTTAGGTAACAACCAAAATTATTTCCACCTTGAAAAATTCTCAAAAAACAAGAAATTACACTTCTGACGGCGAAGGAACATGAAAAATGCACGTCATATCAACAACACAAAAAATCCGTAATTCACGTCTTACTTTTTCGAAGATATTGAGCGATGATGACGGAACCAGGCGCAGACGCGAACTTCCACTCGAGATCCTGGTTGCGGAAGCGCCTGGAGAAAAGCGCGAATGTTCCTGTGAGGGATGCTGCTCCACGCCTTTTGAGGAGTCCGCTCCAGGACATGGGAAACGTCCAGAGCGATGGGAGGAGGAAACAAAGGAAATCAAAAGACGCCGGTTCGGTCCTGGGAGACGTCGCGACGCCGGAGCTGGAAAAATCGGGAAAAATCGTTCCGTCTCCTCGACGGAAAATTGATGAAAACCTCAAGGTCCCCTTGCATACGCCCGCCAAAAGACCAGCGCCCAAACCTCCTACGTTTCCTAAGGTCAGTTGCCAAGTGATGCAGGGTATCGATTTCTTAACATTTTACACGTTCCGTGTTTTTAAGAGGGCAAAAAATAAAAATTTGGTATTTATCGGCCAGTTTATTCAAACTTTGGAAATTTTCAAGATATTCTCATTTCAAGGGGGATAAATATTCCAAAAATTCAAGTGTACACTTTTCACTAAGAAGCTGTCATAAAATTCAATCAATTTTGTATTACACATTTTCTAGACTTGAACGGTGCCATTCAATAACCGGTTGCGCGCTCGAGAAATTGCATAACACGCAACTGGTTATGCATAGAGCCGTTTAATTCCGTACGTTCTAATTTATTTTTGAACTTTCTTTACTTAGTTATATATTTTTTCACAATAAATACTGAATTTTCATGTCGATTACTGAAGAAATTTAGACAAGGATGCAAAAACTTAATTCAAAAATACATATACAATCATTAGCACATAAAGAATCGTACTGTATGAGTTCTGGAGTGGGGACAAAATTTTTCCAATTAATAAATACAATTTTCGTGAAACAGTATTTTTTGTTGATACAAAAAATAGGCCACACCGGAAACGCTGCGATCGCCAAAGCCGAAGGTAGAGGTAAATGCGGAAGCGGCACCCGGGCCGATCCCCGCGCTTCCGGGCCCCGGGAGTCCCGGAAGTGGAGGGGAAATGCCGGAACACTCGGGCCCCTCGCTCATCGTGACCGACTCCTGGCGGCGGGCGAACATCAAACATCGCGCGCCGGATATCCCGACACCACCCAGCCAACAATCCTCCAGCGACAGCGTGTTCACGGACCCGGGAAGCGCGATGGTCGCGGACAAAGGGACCATGGTATCGCCGAAATCCTCGCTCGTCTTCGCCAACGATCAGCTCGAAAACAAACCTTCTTTTTCGATCACGAAGCACAGTAAAATCGAGCTTTTCCCACCGTCACCAACAATAGGTAATAAACTACATTGATTAAAATTAAATCCTAATTTACTTTGGGGATTCGTAATAAGTTCTTGATGGTTGATGAAAATCCTCCAGTTGAAAAATTTGTAAAAATTTCTGTAGAAACTTCCAAAACATTTGACAGATGCAGAAAAGTCATAGATAATCTCTTGAATTTGTAAAATAATGATGGATCCACAGTTATACGCAAATCTTTTGAAAAATGTCGCAGCTACGTTTTCACTTTCAATTATTGAGAGCATCCTGTAATGATGCAGCTGAGAAAAGTATCACCAGCGCGAATTGTAACTCTTGATAATTCTTAATCGCGAGATTTCTATCGCTAATTCTTCTTGTCAGATATTCTTTACAACTCTAGTACCAGTTCAGCTCTAAAGTAGAGCAATAGTATCAGCAGTTATTTTTATCTTGCACTTATTGTTTCAAAACAATAAATAGTCTCAAATTTAAATGCCTCGTGAATTCACGTACAGCATACTTGAAAACTGGAGGATCCGAAAATTTACTGCGATCATAGAAAATGCTACGAAATAATAGAATCGGAAAATTGATAATTCAAAATTTGAGTGTCTTTTTTTCATTCAATATTAATGTCCATTGAACTTCCTCCTTGAGTGAAGATCAATGTGTTATTCAATTTTCGGCGCACTGTTAAAAAAAACTCTATTTCGTTCAATTAAGATCTCCATACGTTTGGGAAATTAAATTCCCACTTTTTTAAAACTCAACTTGAATCAATCTTCGAATGGGTGAATCACCAAACGAAATGTCACAAATTACGTCAATTCAACAAATGGCTCAATTACTCGTAGAATTACTCACGGCTATTGAAAACATTCAATTATTAAGCAAAATTAATATTTTCTGTTCGTATTATCGACTGAGTCTTCAAACTCTCCAAAACAATTCAAGAAGGCTCGTAACTTTCGTTTATCGAGATTTTGAAAAATCTTCAATTCTGCGCGAAACAAGCAAAACAAAATAACAATGAGGCGCTCCTTCAGCTGCAGCGAAATTCTAATACCAAAAGAGAAAAGTAGGTGAAAATTGTGAGGCTCGGAAACACAGTGATGCAGAATCGGTTCCAAATGAATTGTGTTTGTTGTTGTTAGGTACGAACATGCTCGCGCGCTCGGGGGAAATTACGAATCGCCGGCACAGTACGAATGAACATTCCCCCGAAAGAGGGTCCGTGCTTCGAAGAGTAGCAAGTTTTACCCTAAACAGAAGCATGCTCGAGAACCGTAGCAGTGGTCGATTCAGATTCGTCTCCAAAAAATTGGACAGTCGATTTCAGGAAAGATTCGAAGGTAAATCAAAAATTTTTGGAACTATTTTACTCATAACTCGCATTTTTTACGTTTGACAGTTGTTTACTTTTCGAAGTTCGGAATATTTCCTTTTTTTTTCATTTATGAACTGACAGCAAAAATTTGGCCAGAATGCCTCCCTTGTAAGTCTGAACTTTATGAGGTTTTGAGAAACTTTTTACAATTCGACAATGTTTATTTTCGGATTTTTGATTTCTTATACATAAGCTGTCACGCAACCTTCAAACTAGTTCTGAAAACTTTTAGAGTGGCCTTATATTTTTGTTGATAAGTAATAAAATTCACGAAATGTTTATACATTTATTGAGGTAATTAAAAACATTTTTTAATCAGGAATATTACGCATGATTCAAAAATTCGTTTGACTGGTCTTATGTAATTATTAATTGAAAACAACCAATTTCACGGTAAAACAAAAATTACTCATTATTTATTACGTTATTAATTAAATGTTCTTATTGAATGTTATTTTTATTAATGAAATTTAATTGATACATTGAATTGAAGAATTTGTTTTTCTAATTAACGCATGACATTGGTACGTGCCGTAAATTGAGTAATGGAATGAAGGATTTGGCGAGGGCACAAATATTCGCTATAATGAATATGACGTTACGTTTTCATAGGTGAAACAATAAGAAATCGTTGAGAAATTAATTCGCGTTCAATTAAATTTCAGTTTTCATGACTTTGTTAAAATTTGTTTCAGTCAAGTCAATTGAGTAATGATATTTCGAATTTCGCAAGGACGAAAATATTTCTTCTTACGAGCAGTATCATATTTTCGTAAAATTTCAAAAAGATTATGACTTCGAAAAATGTTACCAAACATGTCAAAATACTTATCTTAATTCGTAATATTAAAAAAAATTTTTTGTCGATTTCTGAAAATACTCAATACATTTCATAAAAATGTAATAAATTCGCTGAAGTTGTTTAGAATTTTGTAAAAAAGTTCTTTGCAAAAAGTTTTAAATGCAGGTTTCGACCCTAGTAATAGCGGAATTCAAATATAGATATTTTTGTATAAAGGACTTGAGGCGTGGCTTTTCGGGCCGAGACGATGTGTGAAGCCAAATCTCGTCCCGAGGCGCAGCCGAGGGTCGAGAGGCTTCATACATCGTCGAG
>JAPYZK010009250.1:0-11734 GCA_030522785.1 Platygaster equestris | reverse complement strand
CCGGATAAAAACGGAGTTCCTATTTTCCACGACGCGACACAAACCGCTAACTTGGAACGTAAATCCAGGGATGGACACCCAAACGCTGACTCCGTTCGGATCGTCAGGAGCGAGCAAAAAATACCCATGGCGATCCACAAACGTCGGATAATCAGCGCGAGTGTTTGCGTAGCGATTTGAAACCATGTACGGTTTATGGGTGAAATCGGGAAATCTTATCAAAACAAGTAGAGCGGAATGATAGTAAAAGGCGCAAACGACGGTTTTTCGTATTTCCCACACGTCCGTCGTGTACGGCCATAACAAGGGCGACATTTCCTTTTTCCTTCCCCAACGTTGTTTGTTCAAATGCGGGAAATTCACTACCCAACAGTTGATCCCACGTGGATCTAACAAGCACGTAAAAGGTGGAGGGACAAATTATCCATAGCAGATAAAATGAGGATATAGAAATGTAAGTACATCGAAAAAAAAAAGTTTGGTAGAAATAACCGAATTATGACAGTTGTATGTGACGAGGTTGTAATCAGTGAAGTTCAGTAAAATTAGAAATTCATCGAATATTATATTTATCGTGAATGAGATACTTATTACGTTCATTTGGTAAAATCGACGTTTGTTCAAGCAGTCAGTATTATACTAAATTCATTTAGTGTTCATTTATGTAGTATTTAGTATTTAAGTATACCATCAAATTTTTTTCTTAGTTCACAATCATGATAGTCACATTTTTTATGCGGAACCGACAATCCAAATTTCAATACATTCGATTTTTTGAATCTAAGATAAAAAATTACGTTATTCAAATCGATTATATTATACATGCTATCAAAAATCATGTACAGCATTTCTCTTTCTCCGGAGAAAACGGGCAAGTACATAACGCTTTACTCCACCCAAGATACTTCGCATTGTGGGAAACTACTGTATATGTAAATTATATGTTCGCCGGCGTTGCGGCTAATATAACTTTTCGCTGTTGTTTTCACTCTCGGGGGAGTTCGAACAAATCTTCCTATTAAATAATCTGTCGAAAGTTTTTCTTCGCCCCTCCGGAAATAAAAGCGTGCCATTTCAATCTTAACCTTCCGAAAAATAAGGCATCTTCAGAAAACTTTGTTTCATGAACCACAAATTATACTTGACGTTTTGTTGCGCGGTCAATTTCAGTTATACTTTTTTTCTGTCTCGGCGATATTCTCTAAGGATTTCAAAATTGTTCCTGAGAATTTGAAATTCAATTATTTGATAATTTCAAAGTTCAGGCTTCCAGATGATAAAAATTTCTCCATCAACAGATTTGAGAAGAAGAAACGAAGGTTAATTTTTTCACTCTGATCTTATATTTTTCATTACTGCAGTCACTTTTCACACGCAAAACGGTGGCAAAAACTGACATTTTCGACGCGAATTATTGAAACATTCCAAAAAATACAAATCTTCTTCTTTATAAAATCCTTTATTTTAAAACGATAAAACCCCGAAGTTTTTACGTAGAACTTTTTTCCCCCTTTTTAGCGTCTGTAGAGGCATTAATTTCAGTCAATTCGAGCGGGTTTTTCTTCCACGTTGGTCAACGCGGTCTGCGCTCGTTCTCATTGACAGCCAGCAATCAGAAAATCGCGTGCAGCCAAAATGGAACCGGTTGATCCGGATGCTACGGTCGTAACGGTGGCTTGCTTACGCGAAAAGTCATACCCTGAATTATCCGTCCAATTAACACGCCGCGATAATAAGCGCCCCTGCTGGAGGCGAAGCAGCAATCTTCAACGAGCTTGAAGGAACATTTTTTTGTAGAAACACTGTAGAGATCTTCGTCTTTGGGATGAGTAATTATGAGGATGCGGATCGAGTGGTATTATTGGCCGTGAAATGATTCTTGCGGAAATTGAATCTTTGGGGAGATAGAAGGCTGAGAATATCCTTCGATGTGGTTAGGAAGATCTTTGAAATTTTTTTTCGACGAGTGTGGAATTCTTGGAATCCATTCAAATTCAATATTCGGAGAAAAAAAGTTCAAATGTGTACATTTCGTTGATTTTTGAGTCTTTAGACACTACTTGTGCTTTTGAAAACAATTCATAAATCTTGGGAAAATATCTTGAATTTCGCAGAATCATTACCAAATGATTAGTGTAATGATAATCATAGTTTTTCTTAATATAGAACTCAAATAGAAATTGTGTAGCATATAAATTCGAGAATCGTATCAGAACTGTATGAAATGTATCAAAACGCAAAAAATAAATGCATTCAATTTCGGAAAATCATCACCAAATTATTATCATAATGATGATGATAATCATTACTCATATAGAACTCAAATAGAAGTTGTGAATCAATTTCTCGAATGAAAACATTTCGTATTGATAATTTCGAATTAATTTCGATTTATTTACGGATGTCGAGTTTTAAGTAAATTATTTAACTACGAAATTTGCATCCATACATTTGCATAGAAAAAATGAAACGAACTTTTGTTGTGCTTTTACTTGCATGCAAGTGGATTTTTCGTATCATTATTGAAAAGGTCCGGCAGCCAACTGAAAATAACATGAATTCTCGTTGCATAAACGAACGCTTCAGCCACTTAATCAAAGCTCGGCACGACGTATATACACCAGTAACCTGCATTACACGGGAGTTATTGAAAGTACAAAATTTATTGAAGATATATAGCGCTCGGGCCATACGGCCATCGCTGCTTCGCTATTTCATTGCCAGCAAAGCACTAATTATGAGCTAATTACTTTATCAAACGAAACCGCGATTGTAAATTAACATCGTGATGTGGTGTACTAAACTAGGGTCAAAATATGGATCAAATTCATTTTTTCACAGTGTCTCGTATCGTGTATAGAACGGAATTTATACATGATCTATGAAAGTTCACCAAAATAAAGAAATGATTAATTCATAGTTGCACCGATTGTATAGTTTACTACCGGGTAACTATCAATTTTTTCCACCGCATCTCTCACATCGTATGAATACATTAAAACCATCAACTAATAATCATGTGAAACATAAATTTTTATCAAAAATTATATGCCCGAATCCACAATGAGACGCAGTTTAAATGATTCAGGAAAATCAGAATGATTAAATTCCTCATCCCTTAAACAGAATAATTCACCCTTTTTCTTGTAGAATATCACAGCAGGGAAAAAGAAAATCTCAACAGTATTTTTCTCCTCCCCGGCCAAAGTATACGGTCCAATAATCTTTTCTCTTTTACTGCGTCGAGCATGGACAGCTCTCTAGCTTCAACGGATTTATAACCCCGATACTTCGCTTTTCTTTCGGGGTTAAAACACACTCGAACGCGGTGGATATGGCCGCGCTGCACGCAGACTATACAAGTTAAATGGCTTTGTTAAGCTTTCCTAGTTTCTTGCCGGCCGCTGTTGTGTTGCGCTTGGGAAAAGCGTCTACGTACTCATATCTCACGGCGCGAAGGACCGTTCTCGTAATGCGCGTTCCGCGCCCTCGACAAAAGGACATTAGCTCGCTTTTTGCAGTCCGACGTTTATTTTATCCCCTGACATTATTGCTGTGGCGATTCCAGTTTTGGCGCTTTTTATGTTTGAAGGATATGTTCATGTGGAGAAAAAAAGTTATTTTATTGAATTTAAGTTTGATCAAGGGTGGGTTTTCCGAGGAGGCAAAATTTGCAAATGCTGCTTTAAAATACGAGTGAACATCTAGGAAATTGAGCACAAACAAACATTTGGAAAATCTTTATTGTTGAATATTAATTTTTGTGTATTTTACTGGGTTTTTGTTGGATTCAGGAATGGAACATTTTTGATTTGATTACTGAGGCTTTTCCAGAACTTTCGAACTCATAGTACCTAGAATTTACAAGCTATCTATGGACGTAATTTATACAGTATTATGGGAAAAGAGCGAAGAGAAAAAGAATTTTTTTGCTCTTCGAATGCATTGAAACGCATCAATCGATTTTCAACGCGGGGAGTTTAAAAGGAATTCAATCACAAAAATCTCACTCTAATTAATTCAAGGTTTCCCCGCCTTTCGCGGTGGAAAAGGTGGAATTCCTATGTTGAAGCGTAGAGAGTGGGCGATCATTCAGGAAAACATCGGTTGAAATTTAATCGATCACCTTGATAGCTTATAAGAATTCAGTCAATTGTGTGTATTGCTAGATTTTCGTCTGTTTCTAAACTTTTGCAAACTTATCTGTATAGTGAAAAATTCTAATTTACATTTCTAATTGTTTCTCCCAAAAAATTTACACGTATTCGTGCAGGTTGGTATCCTTCTTTAAAGTTTATTATTATTCTTCTGGATTGCATAAAATTGCTGTGGAGTATGTGATCACAGTGAATTAATGTGGATAATCCAAATCATTGAAAGTATTGAATCCCAGATTAAACAAACGTTTTTTCCAGTGGTCATTGATAATTTCAATAATTATTGGATATTTTTCAACCACCATCACCACACTTGAATGATCTCCGCATGAACAAATAATTACAGAAGAATTTTGAATGATCGTACCTATTCATTGCATACACACCTCTGAAACTCCGCCAACTATCAAAAACCCTCGACATGCCGAGTGTTTATCTCAAGGAATATCGAAGGTAATTTCGAGGCTCGCACATGCACACTAGTGGATCCCTGAAGAGACCGCCGATAAAATTCGGAAGTGTGACGAATATGCAACGCTCTCTTGAAAGCCGTATCTTCGTAATAACTTTTTCCGCGAGGCGACAGGGCAGCGATTTACGAGCCGAAATTTCATGCCCGCTGAAAACGCGGGCGTACACGAATAAAACTTACCTGTTTTCAATTTACCCGCGCTCTCTATCGCTTTTGACAGGCCGAATACAAATGCGTTTATCGCGACGTTTCCCCAACGGCTAAAGAACGAGCCTCGAAAAAAGCCGCCCCCGAGGACGACTTAATTTCGCCGATTCCGAAAGCG
The DNA here is from genome assembly GCA_030522785.1 of Platygaster equestris. Lineage (NCBI taxonomy): Eukaryota > Metazoa > Arthropoda > Insecta > Hymenoptera > Platygastridae > Platygaster > Platygaster equestris. The sequence continues at coordinate 6,780 of JAPYZK010009250.1, read as the reverse complement.
CCCGAGCTGTAAATCAGTGCGGCCGGATCAGATAAAGGTTCCACCGCTCTCAAGAAAGACAATAATTGAACGGCGGCGAGAGTGAAAAAGTGGAATGAAAAAAGATGTTATTGCATCGCAACGGAAGCTGCACATTGGAAACCTGGGGGCACGGTGATTTAGTTTATCTTCGGGGTTGTTCAACTTGATTCAGTTTTTCATATTATCATGTGGGCATTTTCGAGAAGTAATAAATTTCAATATGAAAGGTTTGGAATTTGCAAATCATAAACTTATGATTCGAATATTTTAGGATTCCTAAATATTCAAGTAGTATTAAAAAAATTTGCCCTCGTGTCTTTTATCTAGTGCATTTCTTCATGTAAAGAAGAAATCATAATCAATTTCAAACCACTGAAGAAAATATTTCTTCGTACAAAAAAGTTTACGAAAGTGACCACATAGATCTCGGCGGGCGCCAAAGCGGAGCCTGGACAACGCGCGTCATCCGCGAGTCGGTGGAGAAAAAAACTGCGAAACGTGGCCCGGGCTTGCATATCGATTCCACATGCAAATTTGCCCGAGTCTCTTGGCTTTGCACGCTTCCGGATCCTCGGTCGCCCCTTTTCGCCCAGGCGAAGACGGGAAAGACGAGCTCGGGAAAAGAGCATAGATAAACATGCTCCAACTTTTGCCACTGTTTTCACGAAGTTGGCACGAATCGAAATAGAATACTTGCATCCTCCAGCGGCAATCACGGAGCTTTCGAGCGTGTTCCGGGACACCGGTCCCGCGGGAGCGGTCTCCTTTTGACGATTTAACGGCGCCGCAGGGACCAATAGCGATATCACCTCTGCTCCAAGGGAAAAACGAGCTCTATCCGAAAAACGAGCTTTATCGGAGAGGATCAAGGAGAGCATTAGAGAAATGGCGTTCCGATTCTGGGCTGTTAATCCTTTCGTGGTTGTGGTGATACACTGCATTTTGTTCGTTTTTGGATTATGAAAGATAATAAGAAAAAAATTCCGAAATCATTCTCGAACAGGTGAGCCTGAACTCTGAGTAACTCTGAACTTCGAGAAATACTGTGAAATCCTATCAAATTGAAATTTTCGTGTAACATCTAAAAGAAAATGGGATTGCATCATAGAATTTTTCATGATAACGGCGCCCTCGCTTCGCTTCCTTTGATTCCGAGCTAATTAAAGCTAATCAAAATCGAGGCGCAAAGAAACTAATTAAGTCTTGATGCTAGAAGTAAGTTTGTTTCGCAAGTATATTAAAAGTTAATAATTAGATCTCTGAATTATCTAACAACTGACGGCCGAAAATCGACGTTACAGTAGAAGTTTTTTTCGGGCTCATCAAAGTTTAAATGTACATAAAAACTCGTTCATAAAAGTTTTCACATCACAAAAATTTTCCGTTATCAAGTACTATCCTACACATAAATACTTCAGTTGACAAAAATGTTTAATCATAGAAGCTCGTTCGTCAAAGTTTCAGCGTCATAACAATTATTTTCTCTAGTATTATCCTACACATAAGTATTTTTATGTAGGAATAAAAAATTGTAAAGTATTTGGTTTGCAGTAACGAAAAGATTCAACGTGAAATTCACTATTACATATGACCTAGCGACAACGACAAAGAATTCTCGATCCTCCATGAAAAAAGCTCCTTCTATTTGCATGCGACAAAAGCTTCGGAAATCGCCTTTAAACGTAAGACGCTGTTGGCAGCGAAGAAGCTGACCGAGTAATGAAAAATTGCTAGCACGATGGAAGAGACAATCGTCAGTATTAACTCCGAGGAAATCCCCTTCAGGAACAACGCGTCTATCTGGTTTGCGGTGGCGCCTCTCTCTCCTCCCGCAAAAGATCGAATATCGCCCCGAGCGGCTGAAGAATTTCATTCAGTTGCCGGCTTAAGACCGTCTGGCTAGAGGGACTCAAAGAACCGAAGATAACTAGAAAATGTCTTTGGCCGGGCTTTCGACGGACGCCTTCGATATTGCCTCGGTTTTGGGTCAAAAGCGAAGCTCGGGCATTCTGATACAAAACACTCTCAAGCCCGGCGGAAATAACACACATCGATGACTTTTCTTGTATTCCAAAAATTCTCGTCGATCGAAGTCAAAGGTGGAAACGAGTATTGAAATTCTTTTTCCGAAAATCATTAAGGTGATAGATAGTCTCGGTAATTCTCATCGAATGAAATTAAACTTGAAAATGAGTACTAGAATACCTTTTTCCGTATCTTAAAATAAAAGTGATTTGGAGCGGGGGGGGGGGGGGGGGTGCAAAATCTTGTCCAAAAATCCTACTTTGACTGTCCCAACTGTCTATGAACTATTGAAATTATGAATCAATACATGATAGAATTATTTGAAGAACTTTGCATTGACTTCTTATTAACTCTGAAAAATAATCACCCTGTTAAACGCAGCCGAATGCCAGCGAGAAAACGTGGCAAATTGAACGAGAGAAATCGGCAGGGCGTAATGCGCTGTTTATGTATATTTGTGGGATCGCGATAAACCGAGTGTGTGCCTATTGAGCTTATCCGTGATTTCTCTGCCGATAAGGCTTCCCACGTGCATTGCAGCGAAGTTTTGTAAAACAGACAGCGATATAGAGATGGGGAATAGAGACGTTTTGTTTGCTATCGCGACCAACGCCCACGTGCAAATGACCGGGGTATTATTTAGCTCTCCCGGAAGAGAAAAGACAAAACTACGGAAGATGCGGAACGTTATGCTCATGGACGAATTTTTACACTGCTGCTGTACGAGAAGTAACTTTATTTTTATCTGATCGTGAAGGTTGCGCTGAAGTTCGCTGATGTTGGATATTTTTTTAAATTTCGATAATTGGGAAATGTTTTTACGGATTTTGTGGGAGGGTGAAAGTTCACGAGCTTTTTTCCAAACAAAATCAAGATTTCGATTACACTCGAACAGTTTTCCCGATACCGCTTTCTGCGCGCTATTGGAAAAGCAATTTTTGAAATTAACGAATCCCAGTACAATTATCGCACTCTTGTTTTTATAGAACGGAAACCTTAGGCAAGCGACTACTGGGAAAATACAGATTTTCAACAGTTACTTTGGAGTTGGGAAATTTTTATCAACTTCAAGTCGTAATATATGACTGTGCGTCCATGTCAGAAATTCAGGATGTTTCGAGAAGTACTGAATAATTTTTCGAGAAGTGCTAAAATTCAGTATAAACAACAATGCATCCAATATTTTAACGCTATTTACCATAATCAACTATATATTCAGTTGGTCCGTATACTAATACATGTATTAAGTACCTCCTACTTAAGTCGTCTTCACTCCTATTTATCCCCATTGTGAAACGATTCCCAACCAAGTCATTCAAAGTCAGAGTATTGTCACCGTCGATCGAACCCCGGGAATATAAAATCCATTTCTTCCATTCGTCTCATTTCCTGCGAGTATCTTCTCCTATGACAAAGCTCTCTACGAATGAAAAATCAATACCGCTCCATGTGGGTACGGAGCTATATCACCGTCTCCTTGGCGATCCTTACGGATTGCGACCGCCACGGCCGATGAACACAAAAGTAAGACCACTCGACAGTGAAATAAATCCCAATCGTGCGATCGGAGCATATTCTAATCCCCTTTTGGCATCTGCCGCCTGCGAAGTGCGCCTTTCCCGCAACGTCCCCGGATAATGTACGCGATAATGCTCCCTTTCTTCGTCTAGTGGCTCTCCGCCGCCTCGATTTCCAGGTCATTCCATGGGCTATGTGCTCCATGTATAGGGGGCCATACTCGGGAATTGATGCGCCGCTCGCGTCAACATCGATGACAATAGGAAACTTACAGGATTTGGATAAAGATGCTCCAAATTACGATCGGAAGTGGTTGTTTGATGGTCGTTTGGTTTTTATGGCGGAGGGTAGATTCTCAGTTCAGGTGCGTTAAAAATGAGGAATTTGCAGTTATTATCGTAACTCGTTCGAAAATCGATTCGAATTTCGAAGTGTTTGGAACTTGAAATATTTTTGGATTTTCAAAAATTTTATTATTTACTAATTTTATCATATTATTCGCAAATATTATTACATATTTATCAAATTGAGAGTAGGTTTACAGTTACGAGAGTTTTCCTGAAATGCCTGTAATGGATTTCCATATTCCATCGCTCGACTATGCAAGAGTTGACGAATAAATCCCGATCGAGACAATAACCCGCCGATAATACGTATTATGCGCGTCACGCAAGATCCCGGTTATTAGCATAGTCTATTTAGAGTCGCTGGAGAACATTCGATCATTTCCGTTCAACAGTTTCCCCCATTGTCTATTATGCAAAGGTTCCCGATTTCGTTCATCGAGTTGCAGCCATGATCGGCGGTCCTTTACTTTGATGTCGGAAAGTTGTACTGAGGAAATGGTTGTGATTACCATTCATATTCCATACTGACCTGAAATCTTAAGTTAATTCAGAAAAAGTGTAAGTTATCGAGTGACCAGTTTATTTATATTCAATCCATTGCAGTCTAAATGATCAAGTGTCATCCCTCCAAATACAAGTTAACAGAAAACGAATTAAGAAAATCCCCAGCTGGATTCTCACCCAGGCCATAAAAAGGGGTGTCCGAAGAGTGTTACATCAACGACGTAACTCGGAGTTACAGCCGTTTGTCTGGCGGTAAAACGAAAGTATCCGGATATTGTGGATCATTACAAGAAAACTACACTGAATTTTTATCATATATCGGGCGTAAAAGCTCGCTTGATAGTAGAATGACGGCAAGGGTTGTTTCGCCTTGTTTTATTTTACGTCCACCGTCCAAGCCCTCTCTTTTACCTCCGAGGAATCAAGCATTCTACAACATAAGACGCGATTGTCGCCATTTTCTTTCTGAACGGTTTCTTAAACGAGCCGCCGCGTTATACATTTGGTATTCGCTGTGGAATTCTGATCGAATTGTGTGAGATATTTTCATCCTTGACAAAAAGTCTCATTTACATATATGGATGAAGTTTCGGAATTCAAGATTCTGATCATTAACAGATTTTAAAGTCCCTCAGTTCTCAGTTTCCGAATTTGTATTAAAAATTTGTCTACAGAAATTCGAATTTCGATAAACAATCCTTTCACATTATAATATCACTAGAAGTTTGATGTATGCAGTTGCGAGAAGTATTTCTGACGCCCAAGTCGTCAAATTAATACATTTCACGCCTTGAAGAAAAAAAAATCAGACGATCGAAAACGTGGTGTTTCCGAGTTTCTTTAGTCGTGACATTGGTATGCGAGGTGTGCGCATATTCATCTTGATAATGTGAAACTCCCTTTTATGCATGTGCTCGTGCGTTGCCGTTTCCCCCTGACAATTATAAGCTGCCTGCTACGCCATTCATAAGACAGTGTTATTAGTCTCATTTGCATCCGCGCTCCCCATGAATAATCCTCGAAATATCAAAAGAACCGTTGTCGCAGCTCGAATTTTTCACCCCGGTGGCGAGAAAAAGGACGCGCCACGTTTTCTCGCTAATACAGCGGGAATCTGTTTGTCTACTGCGTAACTTCGATTGAAATTAAGAGAGCGTCGCGTCGCTCCCTTTTTTTGTTTCGCAAAGTTCGCGATTCAACTCTGAGGGGGAACGAAATTACAGCCGGGGGATCTCGCGTTAACGCCACCCGCTCGATTACTGCCCCCGAGCTTTTGTCCATGAGGCGCGAGTTTGTTTGACTTGGATTTGTACTGTATCGAGGTGCGAAGTAGAATTTACATTCAGGTGCTGTACTGTGACATTGTTCGTCGTTAATGAGGACGTTTCGATTTACTTTCTCGTAGTTTTATATTTTAGTTGAGATTGTGTTTTTCGCATTGGTGAGATTACAAGATCTGACAGGAAATAAAGTGTTTATGAATTTGTTGAATATCTAAATTTTTGGATATTTTTACAGATGTTTCGTTTTTCTTACAGATATGACATTCAGTCAAATTATGATCAAGATACATTCCAAAATTCGAGAAACATGAAATTGTAACAATCATTTACTGATATTTGTACAGAGTCATCATTCGTATATTTATGCTTCTGAATTACAGCATGCATAACAGCAGGCAAAATCATTTTACGTAAAGGACGAAATCTTAATGTTTAACTGATGTTTAACGGAGAACTACCTGTAGATAACATAAATTCACTATAGAATAGTGGTTTAACGAAAAAGTAGCGTTCCATTTACGAACGAAAAATTTTCCTCTCCCGTAGTGCTAGAATTTTCCGCACAAAAAATGCCTTGAGGCTCTTATTCTGGGAAAAGTTTCCGTTAAGCAAAAACTAAACGTGGAAAAAACAACACCAGACAATGCAGTGTGCTTTTTTACGTATCATCCATCAGTTTTCGTATATTTTTGGACTATATAGATATTTCAGGGGGAGAACAAAATATTTCGCAGTATGCGCTTTTCAGTCGGGTTTTTTTTTCGCATAGAAAGAGTGCCGATTTTTATTGTAAAATAGCTCTCAGAGCTTTCAAGTTTTTGTATCAAGTGGGAACGCATTTTTTGTGACATTGAGAATACCATTTTTTTTAATAGATAAAGGGATAATAGATTTGACATACTGAACATGAATGTTGAGTATGTCAAAAGTGATACGTCATTAATTATAAAACACTTTGGAAAGATGCTATTCCCATGTTGAGGTTGTGAGTAATTGACATTTGAAAACTATTGTATTAAAATGTCGTCTCGAAAATTTTAATGAACAACATGGTTTAGGCATGTCTGCCCAAACTCGGACTA
>JAPYZK010009228.1:0-12199 GCA_030522785.1 Platygaster equestris | reverse complement strand
CGGTCGCTAAACTGAGCGTGAGTGAGTAAACAGCTACAAGTCGTTAAGATGAGCGTGGGCGAAGAGCTTCTTCGCCCAATAGTGGACGAACGAGTTCATCAATCGCATGCTACACGTCAACAATCAGGTAATCCATTATTTCGTCCACTCTCAGCAGGGCCACGAAATTACATATTTCTCGCGAGCGTTGAATAAATAATATCTTCATCACGGCAACTCGATTCCATTAATTTTTTTCGCCGTCTCGTAATTTCGGCGGGGTTCTTTTAATGATCCCGAGCAGACAAAGACAAAGACAAAGAGGGAAGAAATTGCGAGATCCCCGGTGGTGGTGGCGTACCCTCGACCGTAAAAGTCTATGCCCTTCGCCTCCCATTCCATTCAAGGTCCGAGACGGGGGTGCACTGCACGATTTGGAGCACTCGGCGTTTCCATGACGACCGCCGCCGCCGCTAAACTTCCCTTGCAGCGCCCACAGAAACGGCGCTTTACTTTCTTGCCTCGATGCCAATAACTCGAACGCGCCAAATATTCCTGCCCCAAATTTCGCCTGATACCACCACCCCTCCCTCCTCCCCCCCCCTCGTCACGTGAATCCTTCGAAAGTGAACGAGACATTGTAGTAATCAACTTCAAAATCTATCGTAGAGACTTGTAGTAGTGCTGTCGTTTTTCTCTAATTATAGTGGCTTACTCTAATACTTACTCTAATCTCTACAGTAATGATAGGGATCATTTCATAGACGTGAAACAGCTAGAGAATAGTATATTTCTCAACGAGTGCAGAAGGAGATGAAAATCAAAGCAACGAAAGGGATAATTAGTTTTGAACTCCCCAAAGTACCCCAAAGTATTTTATTCGACGGAATAAAATATTGTGTGCGACTACTGGACTCGCTACGCTCGTGAGGCAATCCCCAATCTCGAGGAATCTCCTCTTTCTCCACTTGTCGCACAATATACTATTTCGCGCTCCAAATGTAGTTCTAATACAATTTCGAATTTCGGCTTTTCCGCCGTGTTTTCTGATGTCCATTGAAACATGTGCCCTCACTCAACTCTCCACGTAAAATGAGCAGCGTGGTGCATGCTCGAGTAATTCGCGAGCTTTCGCGCACGGGCGTAATTGCCGCGGCAATGTCACACGTATAACCCGCGGCTCTCTCTCTCCCTCTCTCGATATGTGTTGCACTTTATCGATCGCGTCGGCATGGTTACGGGGTGCCCTCGAACCTTTCGAACCCCATGCTTTTGCTTTTGCTTCTGCTTCTGCTTTTGCTCTTGCTTTTGCAGGGGTTGGCACATCCTTCAAATGCAGCGACGTGCAACCGAGAGACCTTGATCGTGAACGCGCCGACCCTCGCCCACGGCGCTAATGACGAGGGAGCTAGCGGTCATTAAAACGTCGCGACGACGACGCAAACGTCACCATTCGACTATATTCGAGCAGGGCTTTTGCAGGAGGAGCGTTGTCTGAGAGCCTGTCATGAGAACGGAGCATGACGATTTTCTGCAGTGCACTCGAAGGTTACTACCGAGTTCCGCGGAAATCCCCCAAAAAACCATAAATATTTCTGGGTTCATAAAATGCCTAACCTAACCTGAAGTGGTCGTTCTTTGTTACGAATATACATTTTTATGGCTTTTTTTGGGTTTTCCGCGGAACTCGGAACCCACCCACTCGAAAAGAGACTCAGGTGAATTTGACGTTCGTTGCAGAAAACGACTACTTCAGGTTAGGTTAGGCACGTTAGAAACCTAGAAATTTCTATGCGTTTTTTATGGTTTTCTGCGAAACTCGATAGTAACCATTCGAGCTGCATGCAGGAGTTACTTCGGTTAATAACGAGTTCAGCAAGAACCTTGAAAACGCCCATTGAAATTTTCCGACTTTTCGTTTCAGTTTCCTAAAGAAGGTACCTAACTCCCATTGTCCCTAAATACTCAGGATTTTTCAACAGCAGGCACGTAGCCAGGGAGGGTGCTGAAGCCCCCTCCGAAATTCTGGAAAATTTGAAAAATCTGGCACATTGCAGAAAAGTATAATATTTTGAAAAAAAGGGAAAAAATACTGATTTTCAAAAGTGTCAAAGTTTTCGAACAACTTGATAATTTTGAGGATGTTCAGAGTTTGGAAGATTTCGAGAATTTTATGAGTTTTTAGAAGTTTGAAAGATTTCAGAATTTCAACAATTTGAAAAATTTCGAAGTTTAAAAAAAGTTTTAATAATTCTGGAAATTCACAATATTTTCATAATTCTTGAAATTACAAGAATTTTACGAATATCTGACATTCCGAGACACTCAATAATTTGGAATATTTTTAAGATTTTCAGAATTTCAACAATTTGAAAAATTTCAAAGTTTTAAAAAAGTTTGAATAATTCTGTAAATTCACAATAATTCCTCAATTCTTGTAATTACGAGAATTTTATGAATATCTGACATTTCGAGACATTCAATGATTTGGAATATTTTAAAGATTTACAACAATTTTGAGAATTTCGAATGTTCGAAGTATTTCGAGGATATTTGAAGTTACTGGAATTTTGGAAAGTGCGAGAATTTCAAAATTTTCATAAATTTCAGAGATTTGTAAGTTTCGGAAATTCTAAAAATTTGAAATATTTTCATAATTCTTGATATTACGAAAATTTCACAAATTTTTCACATTTCGAGAAACTTGATAATTCGGAACATTTCGAGATTTTCAATAATTTTGATGATTTCGAAAATTTTTAGTGTTCTGACAATTTTCAGAATTCCAAAAATGTTCAGAAATTTCAGAGATTAAAAAAAGTTTCGAAAATATGGAGAATCAAGGCAGTTTTCATAATTCTCAAAACTTTTCAAATTCTGTAAGTTCCTCAAATTTCGGGAAACTTTTGTTTAGTAGAAATATTTTTAATATATTTTAAGATTTTCGGCTATTTTGATGAATTCCGAAGTTTAGAGGATTTTAAAAAATTTCACAGATTTCAATAAATTCCGAGAATTTATGATATTTTCAAAATCCTCTAATGAAACTGTACTTTTCAAATTTTTTGAAATAATTTCGAGTGAAAATCACCTTAGCCTCCCCCCCCCCCTCCCCCCTTCCCCGAACGAAATTTCTGGTTACAGTGAAAAAGTTGTCGATTCCGAAGTGCTCTGCAAAAAGGATTCTCTAGCGCCAAGGTAAGTGTGGGTAATGCCGCCATCGTGTGGGTATTATCCGCCCAGTCTATTTATTAATCCGTTTGCGACTGAAACCGAACAAAATATTCGTGAACACGCAGTTTATTCCCTAAGACACTTTTTCACGAATATTTTATTCAGTTTTGATCGAAAACAGATTAATAAATGGACTGGACGGATAATACCCACGATGGCGGCATTATCCACACTTACCTTATACTCCGAAAGCATGCAAAGTTTCCATGCACTCTTTTTTCCCAGTGCAGCCAAAGTCTGTTATCCGGCTCGAATAACCGCGAAATTCATTCAAACGGCGTTAGAATCAGTCTGCACGCGGGCTAATGACTTTAATGACGCCAACTATTCCCATGCTCTCGCGTTTCCTGAATTGCCCTGGAAGCCGGAAGGGCGTGGGATCGATCCCGGCTTCATATTATAGTTACTCTGATTCCGCGTGAAAGATTGCTTTCCATCAGTTGTTCCTTATTGCGGGCGGAGACTGTAAGTCATTCGCTCGCAAGAGTTCATTTTGCTCTTTTTTTTAAATTAACGTTGCGATGAATTTAAAAAACGTAAGACCTACAAGTTTATGAGGGTCCTTCGAGCCGGACAAGAGACTGGGCCAATAGGGGTTATCATATTTTTTTTTTATCTAACTAGAATTACTAATTTTCAACCAGAAATCAACCGCGAACTCTGAAAAATTCCGGGAATAAGTTCAGTTTGACCAAAAAAAAAAAAACCCAAATTTTCCACGGTCGAATGAATCCAGCTCGAATCACGACTGCATTTTTTCGGATTTTCTGAGAGAAACGTAACGCATCAAACTTCACAGCTCGTAAATTTCGTGTTAAGGAAGCATTATCGAGGGCGTAAATAAAATTATTGGTGAAGCGGTGGAAATAATTACGAGATGACATTCTTTCGGAATTTATGACCCGAAATTGCGGTCCCAATTTTTGGGCACGCGTGACGGAATGATTTTTTCCCGTGGTCGTATAATGACGTTATGAAACATTTTTCGGCTGTTTGCCGCGATTCAGTCATTTTTTGGAAGGATTCCACGATTATATTATTATATTATTAAATTTCACGATTTTTTTCCATGATTTGTAAGATACCAGAACATGGTAAAATTGAATAAATAATTTGTCAATGATTAGTAAATGATTCATTTCAATAATATTATTAATCATTAGTAAATGATTAATAAATGATTCGTAAATGATTTGTTTCATGTTTTTTGAATCGGGAAAATTTTAAATTACATTCAAATTTCACAAATTTCACGAATTGGGATCAAAATGACTGATAAATTGTAAATGTTTAAAAAAATTCGGAAAAAGTACACCAGAAATGTACTTTTGATTTGTTGTTCGATGTATTGAAATTTTTGAATTTTATTTGCGAATTTCCAAAAAGTTGCATAATTTTGAAAATTCCCACAATTTTTGACACTTGATGAGTTTGCGTATTTAAAATCCGAAAATTTCGTAGCTGAACTTGCGGATGCATCAAATATAATATATATAATATAGTTATATATAATATAATTATATATAATATAATTGAATTTAACAAAATTCAATTCAATTCATTCAATTCATAATATAACAAAATTTTGAAAATTCCCACAATATTTGACACTTGATAAGTTTGCGTATTTGAAATGCGAAAATTTCGTATCTGAACTTACGAACGCATCAAATATAATAATAATTGAATGAAATGAGTTGTACATGAATTATAATATTCAAGTGATATAACATTATACAATACGTATACTGAATTACGTATAAGATTGTTTTTTCCGTTTTGCTGCATCAATAACGATGAAAATGAGTGAAATAAGCCGAGCGGAAGTGGCCCGACACGCAGGAAACTCTTTCTCCAATAATATATCGAGTTTCCCTGATGATCGTCGGATATATAATGAAATTGTGCCGGGTCAACCCTTTGAAAAAGTATTCCCTTTCCCACGTAAAAAAGGGAAAAAACGAATGAAAGGACTATCATCCTCGAGGGCGGAAATTTCATATTTTTGTACGTTATACTATACTCTCGCCGCCCTTTACCTGCCAATGCGCAGGTGATTTCGAAAATTTCGGAAACCGCCGCATTTCATTCACGTGATTCACGTGCACCAGAGAATAGGCCCGAAAGGATCAAATTTTTGTTGAAAATTGGAACCAACAGATCTAATGGGCTTACGTTTTATGAACTGGATGAAAAGAATTATTGTGGGGCTCAAAGAAATAATGCAGAGATTGCAGAAATTCGGTTCAACTTTTCATGCGGAATTTTCGAATTATTTGTTGAATGTGATAGAATTTTACTTTTTTCTAGAGCGAAAATCAAAATTTTATCTGAAAATACATCGATTTTGGTAATTGAAAATTGAGAATTTTTTTTTCGAGCGACTCTGAGTCGACGTAATTTAGATTCAATTCATCTAAGATTTTCTAGGCTTTTCAACCTCAAAATATTCGAGCACTTCAAAACTCGCGAAATTTCCAGAACTGTGAAAATATTAATTGTTTTTGTTAATTTATCGTTTTGGGTGTTTTTTTTTTGTGTTTTTTTTTTTCGAGCGAATCTGAGTTGACGTAATTTAGATTCGATTCAACTTTTCATGCGGAATTTTCGAATTATTTGTTTAATGTTACAGAATTTTACTTTTTTCTAGATCTAAAATTAGAATTCCGTCGGAAAATATATCGATTTTTGTAATTTAATATTGAGAATGTTTTTTTTTCGAGCGAATCTAAGATTTTCTAGGCTTTTCAACCTCAAAATATTCGAGCACTTCAAAACTCGCGAAATTTCCAGAACTGTGAAAATATCAAAACTTGATAAATTTTCAATTTTAAAAATTCTGAAATTTTAAAGTTTTTAAACATTCTCGAAAAAATCAAAATTCCAACATTTCAAAAACTTGTACAATTTCCGAAACTTCCGAAAATTCAGAACTCCATAATTCTTCGAAAATTCAAAATTCCAAAGCGTCGTAAGTTCCGAAACTTAATTATTTCGAAATCTTAAAGTTGTGCAGTTTTAAACATTCCGAAATTTCTAGACTCAAAAACTTTAAAATACGTACAAAGTTCAAAAATTGCAAAATTTCCCGACCTCGTTTCAAAACCTTGAGTTTTCACCTTCAAAAATGTTAAAACTCAATAATTTCCACTTTCGAAAATTCTAAAACTTCTATTGTCCAATATTTGCAGGACTCCCAATATTTCCGAAACGTCGAAATTCCAATGTATTATTGATAACAACATTGAATTGAGGATCAAAGGATCAAAGGCCTGAGGCCCCGCAAAACCTAGGGACGACGACCCTGTCCCTGACTCCAATTATGGGAGTCAATGGGAGACATGGGAATCATGACTCCCAAGTTGACTCCCAGAGTGAATCACCCTCGGGATCAGTTTAGATCGCGAGAAATGGGCAAGAAAGCCACGCCGTGTAGCAGCAGTTAGCACTGTGTAGTGGTGCTCGCACGGGCTCGTCCTTCGGCTAAGAAAAGCAAAGCGTTAAGGGCCGCCGCCGAGAGTTTAGCGAACAAGAGAGATGTATAGTAGTAGACGATCAAAGGGAGAGAAAGAGAGAGGGAAGATTAGGTCTGTGACCGAGTATAGGATCAATGCACGCCGCGGACCTTGAAAGTCCCACTGCGTTGGTTTAGTTTCCTTTTCTTCCTCGAGTTTCTTCGAGCACTAGAAATGTATCATAGTACATCATAGGGACAACAAATCGCGCACGAAATATTTTCCACAATAATTTTATTCGTCGCTGCTGCTGACAATGAGAGAAAAGAAAAAATGTGCTCTTTGGACGTTGGACTCGACAAATTTCGGATTTCGCACTTTCTTTCATGATGCAATTCTGTACATATTGTATACCTAGCTCGAATTTTCGGATCAATTAATGGAAAGAACGGAGCAAGAAATTTTCAAGAGAATCGCGGAGTGAGATGGTAGAAAAAAATGGTTGAACGAAGAAAAATAAAGGACGTCGCGACTTGTATTAACCCGGCGATGCACAACGCGTGCTTATCATCGTCATCGTCATCATCACTCGATAGACAGTCGATACGACGAGGCTTCGTGTCTCATGAAAGCAAATACGTTCGATCGTCAATGGGAAATTGATAAACAAATTCCGATTGCCCGCACTGCAGCGCTCTTCTTCGTCCTTTTTTCATTCTTAGAATGAAAAAATCATAGATTTTTTTTTTGACTTCATTCAAATCAAATTCTGACATTTCGAATTCAAAGAAATTCAACTCGAATTCATTGTCAGAATTCAAATCATCTGAAAAGATGATAATCAAATCCGAAAAGATGTATTGCAAAAATTAAAAATTCAAGGGTTGTCTCGCATTTCAAAATATTCACTTCGGGAAGTAAGTTTTTCAATTCCAACCATGTCCTAAATTAAGACACTCTCCTGAATATTATACTTGCATGTCTTCAATTTCATTCAAAAAAACTAAAGATACGTAAACTTTACAAATTATGGATAATGTTCATTGAATTAATTTAACAATAAAATTGTTAAAATAAATCGATAAAAAGTATCATCCAAAATATGTAACGACTCAGTTACACGTTTTTGTTTATTTATACTTGTTCTAACGATTGTATCTACTGTTGCACATGTTTTTAAAATTATTGTTGCTCGAGATGATTCGAACAGAAGTAAGCCACATTTCTTTCTCGTTTTTCGATGCTTTCGGAATCGTTCAATCGATCAATGGAAAAGATTCACGCGTAAAAGGGCCGTAGCAGATGCAAATTCACGCAAAATCGCGCAGGAGTTGACCTCAAATTGAATGGATCATCTGCTGGAGGCGACGCAATATTTCTACACAATGAGCTATTTTCTCACCGAAAAAGGAAGGATTCTATAACATCCGGAAGGGTTGCGTCGCAGAGAACGAATCAGTGAATAGACAGATGCGTCGCAACTTTTGTGCGGATTTTACTCGAATTTGGAAAAAAAAAAAAATGATAATAAGAGTTTTTTTCGTAACAGAAAGTTTATACTATGCACGATTTTACTTACGATTCCGAAGTTGGAATGACTGATTTTTGGACTTACCTGAAACAGAGAAAAATATGATTTTGAGTTGAAGAATTTTTGAAATTATTATTATTAGTGTGACATCATTTGAACCCGATTTCTATACAACTTTCGCACAATTGTTGGAGTTACATGGTAAGGGTGAAATTTGACCCTTCACCTGATCATATCTCAACTAATATAGGGATGATTTTGTTCGAATTTAGACTTATCATCACTTTTCACTCACAGAATTACAATTCCTACATGATTCTTACTCAATTTTATCCCGCTCATTAGTCGTATGTTGACTACCAAAATAGTCACATTTAGGCGAATGAAGTCCGATAGAACTATTTATATTAGTCACTTTCGACTCGAAATATGTTGATTTTAACTATTAGAATGAGTGAAATGTGACTATTTCAATTAGTAACATTTGACTATGAATTAGTCAGGTTTAACTATTACGATTAGTCAAATTTTACCAACACAATTAGTAAAATTTAACTATAAATTAGTCAATTGGGAGTATTTTAAACAGTCGAATCGTTGACTATTTCATTGCCAAATTTGACTATTTCCAGAAGTCACGTTTGACTAATTGAATGAGTTATTTTGGACTATTTTCAGTAGTCAACTCTATTTCACTAATTCAATAAGTCATTTTCGACTATTTACTAGTAATGTCTTTTCTGCTAGACCAATAATTTGCAATGATAACAGTATCATACAATATTCGATTCTCCCCCAACTGTAGCGCAATTCCAACCCAACCACGCTCAATTTCAGCTCACTTTCCACTTAATTCACACTTTCTTATCATTATGCAAAACTCACAGTCTGATGATATCAAGGATAGATGTCATGGATGAGAGATTAAAAAGGGAAACGGAAAACTTCCCTCACAAGAGCTGTTATATAACATAAAACTGTATAAATCGCAACTTGATCCTGTATGATTGACGCACGAAAGATATAATAATATCTCGAATGGTCAATCGATATCCGGTCGGGATGCACGCGCGTCTGGACCGTTTTCGAATTTTTTTTTTTCTTTCTTGCACGCGGTTGGCACGTATACGACACCACATTTGAAAACCACAAAAAAAAACACAACCAATTTCTTGAGGTACAGTATTTTCAATATATCCCTTCACGATTTTCTCCTCGATTCAACAGAAAAGTATGGAAAATCTAGGGAAAACTACAGTACGACAAGAAATAATATATATACTCGATAATGCTGAGTATATAGAATTTCCGCATTCCCTTCAATTTCAGGTTAATTAAAGAAAGAAAAAAAAAAAAACTTGTCTATTATTTTTTGAACCTCCGCGTCAGACGGATATAGTGGAATACTTTCGTCACCTTTCCTATTTATATTATATTGTTGTGATAGTTGACTGTATTGCAGAAGATCCTTACGTCAGTTTTAAATCAATATTTGAAAATAATTTTTTTTTTTTTTTCACTTTCAGTGACACTGTGATGTCCAAGCTTTTCTCTTCGATGAAGAAAAGTTTCTGATATTATCGTTGAGTATTTTTTTGGAAGCGACATCAGTTCGATTTTCGATGTTTTTACGCAATGTCTGACATAAGAGGCCCAAATCTGACCTAACCCGGATGTGGGCCCCGAAATTCGAACCCTTCTCGAAAAACAAATCGCGCAACAGAATGAACAGATGCGACTTGGACGCGTGCATGGCGCTTTTCTACTACACACGCGTGTAGTACAATACATTTCAATAGAAAAGACGTTTCTTCATCACTGGGTTGTTGATACATAGAAAAATCCATATTTTTCGATATTTCTAGTCAGTCTTGTTCTTAATTGATAATTAAAATGGTTTTTGCGAGAAAAAAAAATGAATAAAAAAATAAATTTCAAAGCACCGGAAAAGCGTATTTTGCAACCACCTTTTGACTATTATTTTACTGGAGATACGGTATTGGAAGAAAAATTTTTTTCGTTTTTTTGTATCACGTTTTCATTATTTTCGTCAATTTTTGGCTTAGTTCGCCAGGAAACCAAGGACGTAATCCAGAAATTTCGTTCGAAGGGGGCTGAGGTGATTTTTACTCGAAATTCATTCAACAAGTTTGAAAAGTAAAGTTTTATTGAGAAATTGTGGAAATTTCATGACTTTGAATTCATGAGTTCAAATCACCACGCACTGAAAAGTCGTTTGGTACAGCCAACCAAACATTTGCTAGATATTTAACCAACCAAAAAGTTTGGTAGAGAGAACCAAATTTTATTACCAGCAATCAAAAATGCCTTTCAGCTAAATAAACATTTGGTACAGCTAATCAAAATGTCATACGCACAAATAAAAATTTGGTTGGCTAAATATCTACCAAATGTTTGGTTGGCTGTAGCAAACCAACTTTTCTTTGCGATTCATGCATTCACGAGGCCCAAAAGCCTAAACTGAACCAAACTAGACGAGCCATCTGCACAAATCTACAAGAAACTAGGGTCCCAAATCGTAGATCGAATAGAAATGTAAGGCCCAAAGCTAGA
Source organism: Platygaster equestris (assembly GCA_030522785.1). NCBI lineage: Eukaryota > Metazoa > Arthropoda > Insecta > Hymenoptera > Platygastridae > Platygaster > Platygaster equestris. The sequence goes on along the minus strand of JAPYZK010009228.1, from coordinate 1,426 downwards.
TAAAATAGAAATCAAGTTTCACAGAATTTACACAACTCATGGTCCATCCGGTTCATCATCAATTGATAAAATTTCCAAATTGAAATCATAAACTCTACGCTATGAAAAACTTGAATTTCGAACTCAAGATATCTTTCAAAATAATTTAACATTTTTGGACTGGTACATTTTCCTTTAATATAGATTTGATTCGAATTAACAATGTTATTGGAAGTAATGAAGAAATACTGTATTTTGGTCCTGATTTTCAATCTAATGGAAACTGCGGGCCCCAAACTAGATAAGGTAGGAACTTGTTTCGAATGTCGTAGATTAGTGCTTGATGGTGATATACAAACTTAAAAGTTCGAAATATCGAACCTCTAAGATTTCAAAGCCCACATTTTTTTCACTTCTACATTTCTAATCATTTTACTCACAAAAACAAGCAATCTTCTTTAAACTTCGAGAGGGGTTTCAACCCCACCCATGAAAACACTCAATTCACCATTAAATTAACTGACGACTGTCTATAACGAATGATTCGGCAAGCTCGAAAATCAACCTCCGAAACGTGAATGAATTCCATCAGGTAGTCTAAAACGTCTGCAAAGTCAAGTTCAGTGTCACGCTCTCAAGTTGAAAGTCAAGCAGCCTGGTAGTCCAAGGTCAAAACTCCTCGCGAGTTGTCTCCTCAAATGTAAAACTTCCTTAATCATCATCCCCTGCCCAAAAGAAGGTAAAAGACGGGAATTGCCATGGGCCATCCCCCTCTGCACGAATCGTCCCTGCTGCAGCTAGGAAGCCGGCGTCGCATGATAAAACTGACGCAGGAAAAAGGGGCTCGCGAGTGGCCCGACGACGTCTGAAGGGGTTGGTTGGATCGATCGCGGGCGTCGGCGCCGAGGTCACCGGCTCGCCTTGCTCGGAGGAATGACCCTCCACGCGAAACGCGGTGCAATGCCACCGCCAGTCTCGCAGCCCTACACTGAGAGGAGATATATTTATTCAACTCCCGCGAGAAATATGTTATTTCGTGGCCCTGCTGAGAGTGGACGAAATAATGGATTATCTGATTGTTTACGTATGGCATGCGAGTGATGAACTCGTTCGACCACTAGTGGGCGAATTAGCTGTTCGCCCACGCTCATCTTAACGACCTATATCGATTTACTCACTCACGCTCAGTTTAGCGACCGTTTAAGCACGGATAATGGAAACAAGATGGCGGACGAGCGACTCGACATATATCGAAACGTCAAACTCCGAATTCCTAAACTCAAAATTACAAAACTGTGTATTGCTGCAATGTTTTTGTCGTTGTTTACAAAAGTGTCGAATACAGTCGTAATCAATCCCGATGAAAATCAAAGCAACGAAAGGGATAATTAGTTTTGAACTCCCTAAAGTACGTAGCAAAGCTCTAAGGGCGATTGTTGCGTCAATC
>JAPYZK010009198.1:0-11725 GCA_030522785.1 Platygaster equestris | reverse complement strand
AAAAATTTTCAAAACTTTAAAAATTTTCAAAATCCCCAGAATTCTAAAATATTTTAAAGTTTCGTAAATACCTACTCCAAATCTCCAATATTTCCAAAATTCCAAAAATTCCACAAATTCTTTAAATTATGTAAATTTCTGGAATTCCAACAAAGCAAAATTTTTCAGAATCTCCAAACTTGTCGAAATTTTGAACCCCCAAGTTCGATTGTTAGAAATAAGATTAATCAACACGAAAATTTCGTGATCTTCCACAATTATTGAAGAAGATCCTAAACCAACGAGTGAAATCGCGAACTGAAATCGAGTCCCGGAAGGGACGGGAAACGAAATAACCGAGGGGAATAAAAAATTGAAATAAGGCCTAAGAAGCGGAAAGTTGGGTGCAGAAAAGAAAGAAAAAAATGCGCCCGATCAGTATGCATCGATTTCGTAATGACGCCGTAATTCCGTGCACGCATGAAAAGTTTTCCGCACTCTTGTTCGAAAACGGAATTGTAGAATTTAAGCCGAGTGATCACGCAGCTTCTAGATAGCGAAGACGACGACTCCTTTTACCGAGACCCGGAGCTGCGCCCCGCGCCCTCTGCGGACGGGAAATGGATTTTAACGATTATAGAACATACCAGCCCTGCGCGAATTACGTGTGCACACGATAATGTAATCAGTTCGAATCACTCCGAGAAAGCGTCTCCCGTGAAAGGCATTTCGCGCGTGGAACGTTTCATACGGAAAATTGTCGTTTCTGCAATCGAGAACGAGACAAGAAATTATTGTTTTCCCAGTTTTCAAACATAGTGATCTTTTTTTATTCACTCTAACCTCAAAATTGGTACTTTGAGTGTATTTTTCGGCCATCGTGAAGAAAAATACTGTGTTGCGCACGCTGGCAATTGTCGACTTTGACGAAATGATTGCGGCACTCGCCTTCGGCTCGTGCCAAAACCCTTCATTTCGTCAAAATCACCAATGCTAGCTTGCACAACAATGTACTATTAATTTATTTTTAAGATTTTTAGCAGTTGATGGTTTCAGAATTTTTATAAACTCTGAACATTTTTGATACCGGCCAACATTAATTAAAATTCGTCTTAATTTTTCAATTTTTTAATTTTGATTGTAAAAACTGTTTCTTAACGTTTTGTAAACGGTTAAAGAATCCAATTTTGTACAACATGTCAATATTATTACACTTTATTCAAAGATTTGAGAATGTTTTACTGACATCAGAAATTTTTCTTTCTCCTTAAATTCACTCGAGTGAAAATCCACTCAACTTGAGTGAAAATCCTGCAAATCGAACTTGAGTGAAATGTCACTCATTTTTGAGTGATATTTCGCTCGAAAAAACGTACTGGAATTGGAATAATTTTTTTGAGTGTAACCTACAAACACCCTGCAAAGAGTGAAATTTCACTCATTTTGAGTGGACTTCCAACTCAATCTTGATTTGCAGGATTTTCCCTCAAATTGAGTGAATCTTCACTCGAAAAAATTTAGGGTGTTGAGCACTCGAATTAACAATACGTAAATGTTCAAATTTTCTAAAAACTACATGTTCCACGTCACTATCAACAACCTTTTTAAAATTTATATGTCCCTACGTCTGAAATTACGATGCAATGGGCAATTCTTTTTCCTTTGACAAGATTACTAAGAGGAAAAAATTTCTCATCGTTTCGATTTGCATGTTTCTACTTGAAGCGTCGATCGCGTAATTATATCGAGCATTAAAGTGCGACGAGTGTTGTACAAAGTGCGAAATGTTCGATGTTAAAGTCGAATCGCGCATCGACGAACGCGCCTCGTGATTCCTCGATTCTCGCGGAGCGCCGTGTCTGCCACAAGGGTCATAACGAAGCCATAATCATATACTTTCGGGGACAATAATCGTTTTACGAGAGACTCGGCCGTATCAAAACCGCTTTTGACTCGATGGGGCCCTTACGTTTTCGCCTTATTCACCTTCTCCGACTGCACACGACTTGATTGCGGATCAAGCTACTTTTACGTGCCTCGATTTATTTTTGAGATTCTTTTTTTTAATACTTTAGAGATTCAAACGAACGTAGACGAGAATGTCTAAAACATTCCCGGAAATTCTCGTTTTCAAAAAATTGTGGCGCTGACGATTATTTTTTTAATTTCCGAGTTTCTCCATTTTTCAGTTTTTTAATTTTTTTTATATCTTCACATTTTTCGACTTTACAGTGATTTTGAACTCATAATTTTCGTATCTTATACAGGTCATATATTCCCGAAATTATGTCAAGAATTTTTGAGAAAAATGAAAAACTTTCACTTCTTCAGAGTGAAGAAAAAATTTCTCTCAAATTTAATCATCAATATTTAATTGGTAATTATTGTACGGAATTGAACCATTGAAGAACGAGTTTCAACTTTTTTGGGAAAATCTCGATCTTTTTCGACCCACTTGGTGAGCTCGATTTTTTCATGGTTTTTCATAAATTTTAATGGCACATTCCGGCGTGTTTCACGGTTTTATAAGTAATCTAGTGGTCGTAAAAAGAGCGTTATGGTTGCTGAATATTTCGCTTTTTCGTGTCCTTTTTATACGTCAATTAGAAACCAGTTTTTTAAATTGAATCAGCGTATAAAACGAGGTGCCTAATAAGGCCGTTTAAATCTGTTTATGAAGTTGATATGAAAACCCGGGGGAATAAACACATTCGATTATCATATACCGTTTTAAATCGACTGTGGACGGCTTTTGTACCGATTATTGAATTTTTTAACGACTGTAAGTTCACTGTGATGGTAGAATCAATGAAAAAGCACCAAATTCTGGATGTTTGGAAGAGTTTGGAACATTGAAAGAAGACAGAAAATTGTCATTGATAATTAATATAGTTCATCACAAATTTCAGATTCTTCGTCAGAATTGTTCTCAATACATTTTGAAAATTATATTTTCGTAATTCATTTACTGTTTTTTATTGGCTCAAATTTTTGAACCAATCCGAGGATTTTTGCAATATTTTGGGGGGAATAGAATTTGGATTCTGGAATTTTCATTCGCACACTGAAATTTTTTGAATTTTGAGACGATTTTTGGTCGTCCAGATTTCAAAGATTCGTAACATAAAATCTGAAATTCAGAATTTCGATTATTCACGGATTTTGGGGGGTAATCACCCCTAAAAATCCGTCTCTTGCTACTGAAAAAATTTTTTTGATCAATTTGAAGATTTTTTGGATATTTCGTTGGGAATGAAATTGGAATTCTGGAATTTTTATTTGCAATTAGAAAATTTTGTAAACTTTCAGCGTTTTTTGCAGCCCATAATTCAAAAATTTGGACAATAAAATCTCAAATTCTTAGTTTTGACGATTCTCGGAATTCGAAAAATTTTCGAAATCCAGCAATTCCACACTTCAAATTAAAAGTTGGGAATTATAAAGAATTCGAAATATATTTGGGAAATTGGAAATTTTTGGAATACAAAATTTGAACATCCAAAATTTGTCATCCCATATCAGAAAAGTTGAGAATTTCAGAAATTTGACGCATTTGTTACAACGTTCCATGAGTTTTTTATGCTTAAATATAATGATTTACGTAAATGGGAGGCATAAAATTTGACATTCATAACTTAGAATTCTCGCAATTCAAAACTTTGTATATTCTTGAATTTGATATAATTATTTAGCTCGAAATCAATGTATATTTCGATGTATTCATCACCGAAAATTTCTTCAGTTCACGAATTTTCAATTGACAAAAAATTCGAGAATTCGAATTACGACTCATAAAGTTTCGAATTTCCAAATTTCAACAGTTTTCGAAATTTCATGAATTACACAGTTCGAAATTTGAAAATGTCCGAATTCCAGAAATTTCCACAATTGAAAATTCCAAATTCTCCAAGTGATTTTCAAAATTTCATACATTTGAAAATTGATAAAAGTGTGTTTATTCGAGACTGATTATTCGTCATTCAAAAATTTAAATTTCCAAATTTTGAAACTTGAAAACAAATGTCTCAACTCAAAATTCAGTTTCTATTTAATACATAGTGGACTCAAAAATTTGACCTTCTAAATTTAGTACTTTCTCCCCCTCCCCTCCCCCCCCACTTCCCGTATTCATAATTATGAATAATATTATTAAAATAATATAATAATCTGAAACTTACGAACAAATTTCTCAACTCGAAATTCAGTTTATATTTGAAACTTAGTCGACTTAACAATTTGACATTTTAAATTTAGTACTTTCTCCCCCCCACCTCCCGTATTCATAATTATAAATAATATTACTATAATATTATAATAATTTGAAACTTACGAACAAATTTTTCAACTCGAAATCCAGTTTCTATTTGAAACTTAGTCGACTCGAAAATTTGACATTTGAAATTTAGTACTTTCTCCCCCCCCCCTCTACTCCACCTCCCGTATTCATAATTATGAATAATATTATCATAATATTATAAATAATATTTAATGATCGATTATAATCGATCATTAAAAAAATCCATGTTCCCCTAAAAATCGCCCTACCAAAACACACACCCTCATTTTCCCCTGTCCTAACCTCAACCTCCCCTTCCAACCCCCCCCCCCCCTCACCCATCCCAAAATTGAGCATTCACAGTGACAAACAATCGGTGCCCCTCGCATGATTGATCCCCAAACAATGGCCTCATCGCGAGAAGCCGGCGATGGAGCGTTTCGATTGTCCGCGTCGCGGGATGGAAAAGTAAAAGGATGCTATCTCCCGGGCCGCAACCAGTGGCGGGCGTTATCGCGGATTTTTCCAATCAAGCAACTTGCTGAATTTGTTTCGCTCGGTCCGCGCGTCGTTTCCGAGGCTTATTGATTGAGCGCCCTCGGACCTTGGTTTTATATGTCCGCGTATGGCATATACGCGAACCAGCGGAATTGGAGGATGCGGGGAAAGACGGAAATGGAGATACGCGCGATGCGCGGGAGACAGAGAGAGCGACGAACGCGGTAACTCCACGTTTCGTTTCGGCTCGTTTCGTGCGTTACGTTACGTTTGCTCGCCGGTGTATCTCTTCGCGCGCGATATAGGGAGGGAATAATAATTACGATCGGCCGTTTCAATGATTGCGAAATGTGAAAAAAATAAAAGACCCGGAAATATAGGGGAGGCTGTGTTTTGGGGGGTTTGGGGGGGGGGGGGGGTGGGTTTTTTTTTTTTTTTTTTTTTTTTTTTTGAGGCTGCAATTTCGGGCTATGATTTTCACGTTTTTCAATGTGTTGGGAGTTTTTTTTTTTTTTTGAGGGGGAGTTTTTGAGAGGGGAAAAAAAGTAGTGATTGAAAAAATTGTGGAGAGCGAAAATTTGATTAGAAAGAAAGAGATTTGTATAACTTGAAAGAAAATCGGAATTCATAATTGGATGATGGATTTTGTGAAAAAAATTCAGAAATAATCAATCACTGGGATAAATTTGAATGAATCTTATTTGAATAATGATCAATTTTGATAATAATTTTTTGTGACGATTCAGTTACTGAATCTTCAGACTCGTAGCTGAATCCTTGAATTTCTGATTGAATTTGAATACTTTTCGATGATTTTTCACACTTCACACTGGAATTTTATATTTGTCACTGGAATTTCTTTTTTGGTTTTGATTTTATTTTCAATCAATTTTGGATTTTAGGCACAAGAAAGATTTATCGCAAATCTTGTACAACTTGCGAAAAATTGAAAAATAATTTTTAAAATTCGTCACTGAAAAGAAAAATAAATATAAAACTTAACTCGTATCACGTATAATTTTCGAAATTACTGAAATTTTCAAAACGCTGAAAATTTCGAATAGTGACGTATTGATGAATTTTTCTACATTTTTAGAAATTTCGATTTTTTGGAAATTTTCGGAATGCTTGACATTCCCATGATTTTTGGAATTTTCATGATTCTAAAGACTTTCTAAATTCTCAAAATTCTGAAAATTTGTGGAAGTCGTGAAATTTTCAAAATTTTGTTCAACTCCTAAATTCTGAGAATTCCTGAAATTAAAAAAATCATCACTCTATTCAAAATTCGTAAGATCTCCAAACATTTCCAAAATTTTCTGATGTCTACGAATTTTTCGACTTCAAGAATTTCCAAGACTTTCGAAATTTTCAAAATTAAATTTAAAAATTCGATAAATTTCTAAATTTTTGAAGTAGTGAAAATGTTCTCAATCTTTGAATTTTCGGAATTTTCAAAAATTGTGACGAAATATTAAAAATAATCAATGTACTTGAAATTATAGCAATTTTCAGGATTTCTAAAATTTCCAGAACGTCTAAATCTCTAAATTTCTCAAATTTTGACTCATTCTGAACAGTTCTGAAATTCTTCTATTTCAAGGGCTTGAATCAAAATTCATAAGAATGTAAAAATTTCGTCGAATATTCCAAAAATCATTAAATACTGGGCATAAAATTTTGGAAAAAATAATTACAAATGTCGAACTTCTGAAAATTTCTGATATCCTAAAACCCCTGAATTTTCCGCTTAATCATAATGACAAAAATCCAAAAATCTATATCTCCCTAAATTCCCAAAATCCTAAAAATCCATGTTCTAATTCCGATTAAGTATTGATTTTCAGACTTCTTTGCATATTAAAAAAAAAAAAACGATAAAATCAAAATTAGACGCCAACACAAATCCGTCCAAAAAAGTCAAAAACTCTTCATCTATAAATACCGAGTGAAGTAATAAATAACGCATACAAAAACGTCTCCGGCGAGGATAGAACAAAAAGATACTTAGGAATTTCGCAGCCAGGAGAAATCCCTTTGTCGGACAGCGCGGGCATAACGATATGACGGTCGCGAAAGCGCGCTTTCAGCAATACATATATTTTACAAAGCGGCGGCGAATCGCGACTCTTCTTCACTGTCCACCCATTTCTCATGATACACTTTCTCGGGCCTCATATTTTCATATGACAATGCCGCAAAAAAAGCAACAGGCAAAAAATTGCCTCACGTACAAGGCCAGAATAAATACCAAAGACGTTCGGCAATTTCGCAAAAATCATAGAAACTATGACGATCGAATAATTTTCATTCGTTACAATTTCATGAAAACTAGTGTTTAAGTTTTTTTTATTGACTTACTATTAATTTTTGACCAGATAAAATTGTCGAAGATTTTTGATCACTTTCACATTTCAATTTGATTTTTTTATTCCATTTATCATAAATTTCAAAATTCACTCATGCATTTTTTTCAGTTGAACTCATTTCATTTCGAATTTTGTATTTTTTTGATGGATTCAAATCTTGACACATAATTAATGTAGGATTATTGGATATTCAAACTCAATTATATTTTTGGGTTATGTAAGCAATGGTTCTTGTCTGACTGTAATTATTAAGACATCGATTCATTGAAATTATTATTTGATTTATGCAATTTCTCATGATTTTTTTTACCATAAGGAAATTAGATAGAGTCAATTTTTTTTAATTATGATTAATAAACGAAATACTCAGTTATTCGAAATTAATGTTTTTTGTGTTTCTCCTTCTGTCAACATCCCATTTTAAATAAAGATTCACTCACCGAACTCGAATTTGTAGGGGGGGGGGGGGGGTTGATTGTTATAAATACGAACTCACCTGAAACACACAAAAAAATTAATTATTAGCATAAATATTTATATATGTATACATACACTTAAATATTTCGAACTTTTGAAGCCTCAGAAATCCAACATTTCGTAATTTGGTTTCATAGAATGTACAATTTTTTAATTAATATCAAATTTGGGAACATTACGATTTTTTTATTCGAATAAAAATAAAACTGTTTTAGATTACTAAAAATAATCATAATGATCAAAAAAATTAAATCTTCAAGATTGAATAAATATTTCGGAAGGGTACAATTTCAACGATTTCGAAAATTTAAAAATGCACATAAATTTTGAATAGTTTCCAAATTTCACGAATTTTGAGATTTCTGAGGTGTCAACACTTCTGATAATCTTAAAACATTCTAAAATTCTAAAATTCCAAAACACTAGTAGATAAGTACTCCAAAATTCAAACGTTCATACATTTAAAAAATTTTGAAACATTTCAAAATTTCAAAAACTCCTTGTCAATATGTATAAATTCAAACGTTTTAATTTATACATTTTAAATACGTCAACAACTCCTAAAATTTTATAAATGTACGAATTCTCAAAAACTGTAAATAGTTCTCAAATTTCAAAAACTTTTAGTATTGTGAAATATTCAGTATCAAGAAAATTTCTAAAACTTTTGAAGTTCAGACATTTCCAAAAATCTTGAAATATTCTAAAACTCTGGACATTCGGACCCACAAAGTCGACGTCGAAAATTTTTGCAGTTTCTCTCCCCCTCCCCCCGAAGAAAAAAAAACCCGCAACAATTTCTGCCCTCATATTTCCATATTTCCAACGCCGCGGTGCAAAAAACGCGATATAAAGCGAGTATCAAGGCTCTACGTATGGGGGAGGAATAAATAGTTGGGACGCTCGGCAATTTCTTTCCCTTCGGAGATGGATGTAAATCAGTCGTTCGGTGACGTGTTTCGGAAAGCCGAGCCGAGGGATATATTATTATTATTATAAGATACGGATACGAGATATACGAGGTGCACGAGGGGGAGGGAATCGAGGGGGGAAGGAGGCAACAATCCGCATACCGTCCTAATATGCCAGACCTTCTATATGCCCCTTTGTCAGTTAGCGAGAGCTGCCTTTGTCGCGGAGAAAAGCCGACCGTTTCCTGCACCGCTCATATATTATATCATGCAACGTAGAGGAATGCAAGGACCACTTGTCTTTACTGTCTCGCTGCGTGGCTGCCTCAGCTACTGTCGCGGACGCGGCTTTTCGTCCTCTCTCGAAGTATTGGACTTGATCTGTCCTCGTAATCGTCAGGAAAATAATGGAGATTCATTTTCCTGATATGGAGGGAAAATCAGAAAAGTCTGATCTGAATACCGAAAAAAGTGGATCATGATTCAACCCCACACGGTGAAAAGGTATGGTTGCCTCAACCATAGAAATAGTAACATTTGCGCTAACCATATCTGTGGTTTGTACGGTTTATATGTACAACCATGTACAATGGACGTACCAATCATATGTATGGTCGTACTAAGGGTGTTTATAAGATAGTAAGAACGAAGAACCAGGACATGTTCATTAACCACCCACTCCCCCTCCAACGCTTCTACCTTTTATTGTTATTAATATTCCGTAATTTTTTGAAATTGTCCAGATTTTCGAGATTCTAGAAATGTTTAGAATATACGGAACTTTTGAAATTTTCAACATTTTTTTAATATTACAAATTCTTGTACACTGAGAGAAAAATTTTTTGATTTCGAAGATTTTGAAGAATCTAAGCATTCTTAAAGTTTTCGAAATTTCGGAAGAGTCAAACTATTCGAAATTCTCGGAACTTTCGACATTTTTAAATCTTTCAACATTAACAAATTTTTCTGAAATTTCGGAATAATCTATATTGTCGGAGTTGTCGAAATTCTAAAATACTTCAGAATAATCAAAATATTAAAAATATTAAAAATATATTATCAAAAATATAATATTATTAAATAAAAAAATGAGAATATATTATCAAAAATGTATTATTATTATGTCTTTTTTATTATTAAAAATATTAAATATTATTCTCGAAACTTTGTAAATTTTTAAAATTTCTGTGATTTTCAAAATCTTTGAAATTCTCGAAAATGTGGAAGTTCCATATAATATTTTAGTAAACTTGAAAATTCTTAAGATTCTTAAAATTCTTCAAATGTATGAAATCCCTAAAATTTGCGAAAATTCACAATAACCAAACATCCGAAATTTTCGAAACTGAAAATTCTTGAAATTCTCATCACTAATTAGAAATTTCATAATTTTCTGGGTTTCCAAAATTACAAAAATTAAAATATTCAACATTATACAAAATTGAAAAATTCTTAAAAGATCCATACTCTTGAAAATTATTGATGTTCTCAAAATTGTGGCAATTCTAAAAGTTCTCGAAATTTCAATAAATTTAAAAATTCTCAAGACTTTCAGGCTTCTCAACCATTTACGAAATTCCTGAAATTTTTGATACCCAACAATAACCAACATATTTTAAAATGTCAAAACTCTGAAAATTCTCCAAATTCTCACAATTTTTGAAAATTTCATAATTTTATAAGTTACTAAAGTTTCCGAAATGTCAGCAGAATATAAATATTGAAAATTCTCATGACTAAAAATTATTGAAAATTTCATCATCTTCAAAATTATTCGAATTCTCGAAAATGTGGAAATTCAAAAATTGTCATAATTTCAAAATTCTGAAGATTCTCGAAATCCTCAAAATTTACGAAATCCCTCTAATTTTCGAAATTTCACACTAATCAAAATACTCAAAATTTTCGAAACTTCGAAAATCCTCGAAATTTCCATAATTATCTGAAATTTCATAATTCCCTCAATCATAAAAATACTCAAAATGTCGAATTACTAGATATATCTCCAGATTCCACTCCACATACATTTGAAAAACATTTCAATTTCCATGTAAAATATTTCATTTCCATACATAATCAGTCAAAAATACGGACATTATCCGAAAAATACAGAAACCAGGACAGCGCACGTAAAATACGTACATATCCGTATAAATACGGACGTTTGGACACCCTAATCGCACCAGTCATAAGTATAGTTACACCAACCATACAATCGTACAAACCACAAATATGGTTGGCGAAAACCTTACCATCCACATAGTTGAGACAACCATACTGTTTCCTCCATGCAGATAATCCAATTTTTCCCTAATTTAAAAATTTGGATGTCAAGTGCTCAAACCTCAGGTCCATTTTCCTATCCATACACACAATAAAACGAACCGCAATCCCAAACAAAGAAAGCGCGATCGCGGAGAAGCAAATAGCATTGAAGATCAGCGATTCAGGTAATACGTTTAAAGGGTGCGTTTAAGCAGTCAGGTGTCCGGACGCTCGAGGAAACGTCGCGATCGATCCGGCCGAGGAATCCGTGATTCTTTCTCCCAAGTCCCAACGAGTCCGATGTGCCCTCCCCCCCCGTTTTTCATCCAACTTGGTTTTTCTGAACGTCCCTTTCGTGGCCCGCTGTGTTTATGTGTGTAGACATTTGCAACGCGCGAGCTGAAGCGCGACCGATCGCGCATAAATCTCCCGATCCGGGAGGATCGAACTCGATCGGATCGATTCGTTATGGATGAAGGAGGCGAGAAATTTAGTGCGAAACGACTTGTCGGGGCGCGCTTCCAACTTGCGAGTTCCGTCTCGGGGCCCCGGACGCGATCCGATAGCTTCTGATCCTGGAATTGCCGCGCTACAGCGAAAGATAATCGCCCCAGATACTGTCCCTGAACTCCGGATGCTTGGCTGCGCTCTTTGTTTTTTCACCGTATCGGTACTGAATGTTTCGATTTTGTCTAATTACGAGTTTTTGGGGAGTTTGGAGGAATTTGGGGTTTTCGACATGTTTGGTTGTTGTATATGCACGCCAGAAATGGTAAAATCGGATATCCATTAATTCATAAATATCATCAATCATCATTGAGGATTTATACAGTCTTATTTGCAGATAAGTAGTTTGTTTTTTCGCGGTATCGGCACTGAATGTTTCGATTTTGTCTAATTACGAGTTTTTGGGGAGTTTGGAGGAATTTGGGGTTTTAGACATGTTTGGT
>JAPYZK010009194.1:0-14811 GCA_030522785.1 Platygaster equestris | reverse complement strand
TATGACTGTTTGGAAAAAAATTTGGAAATCTTCAAATTTTAAAAACTGTCTAAAATGAGATTAATTTTCTAAAGTTGTACAACTTGAAAAAATTACATTAAAAAAAGTACGTTCGTTCAAAAAAACATACATTTAAAAAAGTACTTTCGTTCAAATTTGTAATAATGTTTAGTGCAATTCTTGAATATTCTTGAAATTACCCGAACAATTTTTAGAAAATTGTGGAATTCCTAAAATTGGAACTGGAATAATCATGAAAATTTTCGAAAAATCGTGAATTATTTTTCAGAGCCGAAAAATTTTTTTTAAATAATTCAACAATTTCAGTAAGGATTGCAAAAAAAAAAATTTTATTTGAGTCACAACGCAATTCATAAATTGGGCAGAAGTATTTTAAAATAATACCAATCGTCATAAATAGTAATTGATGATGATGATTTTAAAATAAATACTCATCATTGATTGTAATTAATGACGTAAGTCAATAATTGTGGAATTAAAATTTTAATCGATGAAAAATTCTATAAGAAAATTTAGTGACAAAAAAAACGGAATTAAACAGTTTGAAAATTTCAGTAAGTAAAAACAACGTTCTAGAGCTGAAAAGATCGTAATGGCAGTTCGAGCGCATTTTGATTTTACGTGGTTCATTGTTAGAGTGCATTGACTTCCCCTTTGCGCGACTAATGTCATTCAATTATTCCCGTGCTTGGCCTTGAGACGCGTTTAAATTTCCATAGCGAAATGTTGGACTCGATGGGTTCATTTTGAGAGCTTACGAAATATCGGCACTAACTCGAAAATATTAACGTTTTTGTTAATCGATAATTTACAGCAGTTTTAAAGAAGCTGGAAAATGCGTGAAAATTAAAAAAAAAATCATGAATTGTGATGTAGGAAAATTTTATAACTTGTTGAAAAACATTTTTGTAGATTTTGATACTTGGATGAATTCGGAAAATTCGATCCATATTTTGAACATTTATAGAAAAATCTGCAGAATTACAAAAATATGAAGGAATCAGACATTGAAAATATTCGAATTATTGTTTGGAATCTCAAAAATATTTTTATAAAATGGAAAAACCTTCCAAATTTTAAGTGAAAAAAAAAATGTGAGACTTGTAGTTTTTTATGTAAACATTGATTTTTGAAATCTTACCAAAATTTTCAACAGCTTTGAGAAAATGAGTGAAAATTTCGTTTTTAGTAGACAATAGTAGAAAGGTTACCTTAATTTTCAAAAATACTCAAAAAAACTCTTGAATTTCGAAAAAGAAAAAAAAATTTTGACTTCGTACTATTTTCATGATTGATATTGATTTTCAAAATTCAGTAAGAAATTTGGACCGTTTAAAAAAAAATTTGGCAACTCCAGAAACCAAAATTCATAAATTATCGAGAAAATTCAAAAACATAACACGAGTAAATTTTCTAAATTTTGTGGCAACTCCATGAAACTTTTATAAAATGCGCGAGTTATTTATTTTATATAGTGATTTTATAAAAACTCAATAAAAAATTTTGTTCACAAATCTCGGATTTGTCAAAACAAAAAAAAAAGTCTCATAAAATTTTTATAAAAATCGCAGATTTTATTAATTTCACAAAATCGAGTTCATAAAAAATATAAATTGTATAAAAAATGTGTAAATTTTTTACAAGTTATATAAAAATCATAATAAAGTGCGAGAATTTTAAGGAAAACATATGATTTCAGCGTGTTCCCAAAAACGGATTATACGTATTCGAAGGCTTCGAAATTCCGCTACGAAGTCGCACCTGGAGTTTTGGCGATGCCCAACATGTCCCGGCGTTCTATACATTCCAACGACAGCAGCCTCAACAGCACTTTATCCATTGATCTGAACAATAGCCTGTCTTCCAAAGAAGCTGACATGCCTTGGGAACGCTCCATGAGCAGCACTTTTATGACTGTAAAACAAAACGTTCTCATTTCAATGACAATATTAAAATTCCCAACTAGTGGGAAAACAGTAATAATAATTCAACATGAGTTAAATATAATATGGCTGTCTTGTTAGCTCAGTTTAAATCCTAGTTTGTGGTTTTAATGTTTTTTCTTGTTCGTTTAAATTATAGTAAACTATTATGTGATTCGCATATTTTTTTTTCTTTATCTAAAATGTATATTTGTTTTCCCAGCCTATAAATGGAAAATCTCGCAGCCCTGACACACAAGGACCTGGCATTATTCGACGGGCGCTGACATACAGCCAGCGGAAAATGGAGACCGTCAGTCAATCTGTTCACAATGATTCTGGCGCGCCAGGGTAAATATTTGCTTTGCGCATGGATGACTTTTTTTTTTAGTAGCTGCATGGTTTATTGATGTATGTAGGAGTGTAATGATTTTTTTTTTCTTTTTTTTTTTTCGAGGCATCGAGTTGATTTTAGGGTTTTTAAGGAGCAAAAGAATTGATTTTCGGATTTTGTTGCAGATGATTGTAAATTTTCAATTTTTCGATTTTTGAATTGTACGTTAGAAATTGCTTCACTTGAGGAATTTTTAGAATTTTGTTTTCTGGGATTTTCGGAAATTGTGAATGTATGGAAATTTTTATCGGAAAAAATAACTTTTTTTGAGAATTCATGTTAATGAGCTCGATGATTTTTTGTATGGGAATCGAGTCGAATCTGAAAATAAAAGACTTGAAATTTTTTCATTTTGCGATTTGAATTTTGAATTGAGCGATTTTTGGATAGTTGATTTTTAATTTTTTTTTTTATAAGTTATTGTAGATTTTAAATTTTTTGAATGACGAAACAAAAGTTTTTTTTGGCTCCGAGTCATCAATGCAAAAACTTCAGGAGTTTCTTGTACATTTTGAGATTATTATAAATGGTTGTTTTTAATAATTTTATTTGTTCTAGATTTCCTTCATGGGGTTCCCCATTATCTTACTTAAGGACACAAAGGACGAATCACGACTTTGTCGATTCCGATACGGAAAAGGAAGAACAGACATCGACAAATTACGTGTATCGCAGAAGAACAATCGAAAGCACATGGTGGCGAACTGTCCTAAGTGTCATCACTTTTGGGATGTTGGCGAAAAAAGAGACTTATGCTAGTCACCGTTATTATTATTTAAGAGGTATTTTTCGAAATGTAGGGTCGAGTTCAAGTTTCTTATTTGTTTACGATGTAATTATACTTTGTAATGTTATTTTAAATAATGTGGAATTTCTGTAACTTCGAAAAATTATAAACAATTTTTTTTCCATGTTTTTTTCGAAATTCTAAAACTTTCACAAATTCTTATTGAAAATTCGGATTTCACAAATTTTGTAAATATGAAAATTGGAAGTCGAGTTTGGAATTTTTATTCTAATATATAATTTGGCAATTTGATCCTAGCAACTGTTTTAAATCAAATTATATAATTCATAATTTATTTACGAATGTTCATGAAAAATGAAAGATTTTTTTTTTTTGGGAGAAATTAATGTTTTTATAATAGAATTTCGATTTTCAGAGTCAAAATGGGTCCGAATACGGAAGTGGACGAGCAGCATGTTGCAGTCCGTCTCGCGATTTTTCTCTGAAACTCTATTTTCGGACACTTGGCTCTTGAGGCGTGTATCGGTCGGAGAGCGCGTGCCAAAGCGACGTTGGGGAATTTTTTGGCTCGCCCTTTTGCCTCTCCTTCTGTTCGCAGGTAAATTCACCGCCTCGAAATTTGTTTCCGCATTTCGTAAAACGAGCACAAAAACGTTTGTTGTCTTCTCGCCCATTTTTTTGTCCTTATTACACTCGAAAAATGTGACTTATTTTTCTTCGAGATTGTGTTTGAAAAATTGTAGAAAATATCTTTTTTGAGTATTTTGATTTGTTTGTTTCAGGACTTTATTTAGCCTATAAGCACTCTTTTACATGTCTGAATTACCTGCAGAACTTGAACAAAAACGTGACCGAAAAAACTCGCCACATTTACGATGACTTTGACTTTTGGTACCTCGATTATGAACTTTTGAACAAATTTTTTGTTGTTTTTCGAAACGCTTCTTTGCCGTCTATTCCTGATATCGGCTGGAATATTACTTGGTAAACGGGCCAAGAATTATTTTTCCTATATTTTTCTTTGTTTCTTTTTCGTGTGTAAGTTTTGTAATTTTATTTACGTTACGGATGGGTTAAAATGACTGCTTTTAAAGTGAATGGGTGTCATTGGAAAGAAGTTTTAATTTTTGAAATTTAATTTTTGTGAATGTAAAATCTGAAATTATTCCTATTGTTACGATCGTAACAAAAAAAGTTGAAATTGATGAGTTTTGTTCGTGTACTTGCGTTTCGAAAGAGTTTGAGATTTTGGAAAAATTCATAGTTGGAATTCGAGTTACCGAAAATTTATCAGAAGTTGAGTATTTTTGAAATATTCAAGTTTTTAATTTACATTACAAAATGTTTTATCTCAAATTTTTACATTTGAATTTCAAGTTTAAAATGTTTGAATTCTTAAATCGTGAAATTTTCAAAATTCAGAACATTAATTCGAAAATTCCCACAACTTAAAATCTAAGAATTTCGAATTCTTAAATCTTCGAATTCAAATTTCCGAATACAAAATCTCTAAATTTCAAGTTTTCAAATCGTTCAATTTTTATTCTAAAATTTTTTAAATTCTCAACTCTTTTAAATAAAAATTTCCAAATAAAAACTATGAATTCCACGTTTTCAAATCATTCAATTTTCAAACTTCGAAACACGAATTTAAAAATTTCCAAATTAAACTCACTAAAACACAATTTGCATAATTCATTTCATTTCATCAATTCTAACTTCTTATTTCTATAACAAGCAATTCTTGACACAGCATTTCGCAAACAAAAAAATTAATAATGAAAT
The DNA here is from genome assembly GCA_030522785.1 of Platygaster equestris. NCBI lineage: Eukaryota > Metazoa > Arthropoda > Insecta > Hymenoptera > Platygastridae > Platygaster > Platygaster equestris. The sequence goes on along the minus strand of JAPYZK010009194.1, from coordinate 9,941 downwards.
AATATCAGTATAAAATCGTTAGGAATAGAAGTTAGTCATGCACGCATTTGTATTATTTAGCTCTGCATGCGTTAACTGTGCATTAATTACTTTTTTCGTACTCGCATGACTAATTAGTGGAGAAAGGATCTCTGTCGCGCAGCTAATAAAGTATTACATCAGTTATTATTAACAATAAAGGGCATCAATTATGTATTCCAGAAAATAATCAAATTTAAGACGATTTGAGAAAATCGTACGATCGAGGTGCTGAAGTTGAATTATTATAAACAATAAAAGAGATAATATATTGTCCTTTTTTCAACAATGTGAGATTTATGCATTGAGGAAAATTATTTATCATATTTATCGATTAGTTCGAGGTAATTAAAAAAATGTATTTATTATTTATAATATATGACATGAAATATGTATCTGGAATTTTTGGATTGATTTTATTTACGACTAACAATAATTTTAATTTGAGACAATTTGGGAAAATTGGAAATCGAGGTGGAAATTTTGAATTCTTACCAACAATGCAAAATATTTTTTGGATTTTCGTTTTTTTTCGTGTACAACTAACAACTTTGAAAAAATGAGTTAAAATCAAAATTTGAGGCATTTTGGGACAGTACAAAATCTAGTTGCTAAAGTTCAGTAACTAATAACGCTGAAAATGTTGAATTATTAATAACAATAAAAAATAAAAATATTATATTTTGGATTGTCAGGGTTTTTTTCTTCGTGTACAACTAACAATTTTTAAAAAATGAGTTGAGAATAAAATTTGAGGCATTTTTGGGTAAATTAGGAATAGAGTTGCTTAAGTTCAGTAACTAAAAACGTTGACAAAATGAGTTACGAATGAAATTAGAGACAATTGAAGAAAATGAAAAAGCGAGTTGCTAAAGTTCCATAACTAAAAACGCTGAAAAAATGAGTCAGAAATAGAATTGGAGACGATTCGGGAAAATAAGTAACTTTGAAAAAAAAATTAATTACACATAAAATAGGAGACATGTAAAGAAAATTACAAATCGAGTTTCTTAAGTTTCGGAACTATCAACGTAAAAAGCATTGGTTTGAAATAGAACCGGAGACATTTAAAGACAATGAAAAGTCGAGTTGCTAAAGTTCCATAACTAAGAACTTTGAAAAAAATTAATTATACATAAAATTCGAGACATTTAAAAAAAATCAAAAATCGAGTTGCTGAAGTTTCGTAACTAACATCGATGCAAAAATTAGTTTAAAAAATGGAGACAATTTGGGAAAACGAAAAATCGAGTTGCTAAAGTTCAGAGATTCTGTAGAATCGGACATTTGAAAGATGCGTTTAGAAACGTTAGAAGGATAGATGGAGCCGGGATTTTTTGGATTTTCCGACAGTCGACACGGCGCCCAAGTTTTCGTGCATTCGGTGAGTTGCTTCGTCTATCCTTCTCTCGGTCATTTATTTATTTATTTATTTGTTTGTTTTTTGATTTTTTTCTGAATTTAGGATGTTTTCTGTTAATTTTGAACTTTTTTTGGTTTCAGTTTGGCGATTTTTACCCCTGGATTCAGTGTATTCGAGTTCAAGGTTCAGAGGTGTTCAAAGTTTTGGGGACGTCGATCGTAACGAGTTGGATGAAAATTTGAGAGCTTTGATTTTGGTTTTGGAGGAACGCGTGGGAAAAATCGAGAGGCAAAATTTGGGGCAGACGGTGAGGAATTTTGGACATTTTGGAAAAATTTGGCTTTTTATAGATTTCTTGGAATTTTATGCAACTTGGAATTTTTTTTTAAATTCTTTCAGATTTTAGATTTAAATGTTAGAAAATTTCGAATTTGAAAATTCGAAGTATGAGTATTCAAATTTTATAAATTTTGAAAAAATTTGGGTTTTTTAAAATTTTTTGGAGTTTTATGGAACTTGGAATTTTTATTTTTTGATTCTTTCAGTTTTTAGATTCAAATGTTAGAAAATTACGAATTTAAAAATTCGAAATGTGAATATTCAGATCTTTTTAATTTTGTAGTAAAATTTGAAGTTCCTTAATTTTATTACTTTTTTAGATTTTTTCTATTATAATTTTTTATTTTGTTAACTTGTTAAAAATTTGGAAAAAGTTGAATTTACACATTTTAAATTTAGAATACCAAAAATGCAAATTTGAAAATTTGAAAATCTAAAATTTCAAAAAATCGGAAAAAGAATGCCAAAAATCGTACATTTAATAATAAACACTATGACAAGTTAATTATTGTCAAGTATAAAAATTTAATCTGCAAGTTGAAAAAATAAAAGATGAATTTAAAATTTGATAATTTACACACGACAAAATGCTGATTCAAAAATTCGTATATTCAAAAACTCAGAAATCAAAAATCAAAAATTAGAAAAATTTTGAAGTTATATCCAAATTTTTGTTTTTCAGAATTCGGTTTTGGAACTGAACCAGATTCTGGAAAAAAATGAAAAAACACGAGATCTCAACCGGGAGCAGTACAAAGTAAGAAAACAAATTTTACGCGCTATTTACTTTCTGAAAAATTTGTTTACAGTTTTTAAGTTCTTGCAAATCGAAATGTAAAACACGAAAATTTTTTGTAGGCAAAACTTGACCATCTGGAGGCTCAGCTAAAGGACCGAACCGAAAAAAATCGAGTTGACGATCAAATGATGAATATTCAAATCGAGTTGAATTCTTTACGTGGTCTTTATTTCGAAGCTAAAGAATGTTGCGATTCTCTAACGCATTCAGTTATCACCAAAGAAGAGATCGAAGATCAAGTTGATAATTTGTTGAAAAGTTACTTTGGTACACATTTTTCCAAAGAGCAGTGGCCCAATGTCGTGAAAAATTTGATGGAAATTCAAGAAGGAGAAAACCTCGATAAAAAACTCGAAAAAGGTTTGCATCTAATTTGGGATTTTCATTTTTATTGCGAAATTATGAAATTTTTGGACTTTACAGTATCGATTTTCAGTTATAATTTACCATTCCAAAAATTGTCTCATCTCCGAATTTTCCAAAAACTTGATATCTCACAATTTTTTAACGTCTTTTTTTTTCACATTTTGTATGCTTTTTTTTTATTATCTAATTGTTTTTTGTATTCTCAAAGTTTCAGACACGGAAATTTCCGACAACAAAATCAGAAAAATTGTCAAGGAAATGCTGAAAATCTATGACGCCGACAAAACGGGAAAAGTTGATTACGCACTTGAATCTGCAGGTAAAGAAAGCTGCGAATTTCCGAAAAAATCAAAAAATGTGTCGAAAATATATTATATATATTATCTTGTCATTAATTTATAAATAATAATAATTATAAATATTAAAATAATTTTCAAAAAACATTAAAATGTACAAAATATTGAATATTTTAGTTTTTTTTTAATATAATTTTTTTTTTTTTCAAAAATATTAGAATAATCATCATCATTATAAGTGAAATAATAATAATTATTTCTATGTGTATAATAATTATTTTAAATAATTTTAAGAATATTTTGTGAATAATAATTGTTCGTTTACTAAAATTGATTATTATCTTATCATTACTTTATGAATAATAATGATTAAAAATATTAAAATAATTTTCAAAAAACATTAAATTATACTAAATATTGGATATTTCGAATATATTTTAAATAATTAATATTTTCAGGCGGACAAGTTATTAGCACGCGATGTACGCAAAGTTACGACACGAAAATTCGAACTTTCAAGATTTTGGGGTGGTCCCTGTACTCTGATAGCAACACTCCTCGAACGGTAATTCAAGGTCACCAATTGCTGTTTGCCTTCTGGGGTTCTGTGGGGTTGTCCTCGAGTTTTCTGGGTTTTTGTATGTTTTTTTTTTTTTTTTTTTTTTTTTGTCATTGGTAAGTTAATGAGCGAGAAGGAAAATATCGAAATTTTTATTTTTTCACAGGGACTGAAAGAAGAAAATGATAAAAACCCCGTGAAATTTGGAGATTACGAGTTTTTGGATCTGGACGAGAGTATGCAATATTTTGAAGTGCAGGTAATGTATTTTTAATATTTTGTTTGGTGAATTTTTTAATTTTGTTTTTGATGTTTTTGATGTATATTGATATTTTTTGATTTTGATATTTATTTTGGAATTTGGAAACTTTAATTGATGAGAATTAATATTGGGGACTTGGGATTTTTCGATTGGAAGAGTTGAAAAATTCGGAAATTTACATTATGGTGACATTTTGGGTTTCGAATACGAAAATGGCAAAACTTGGAAAAGTATTATTATTTTTGAAGTTTAATTTTAAACCTGTTTTGGAACTGTGAATTTCGAAATTTTGAAGTTTTGGAAAAATGAAACTAAAATTCGAATTAAAAACAAAATTTCAAATTCGAAAAATTTGGAAGTTATTAAGTTCTTGGAATTTTCCTTCCGATTTTGAAAAACTTGTCATAATTTCATCCATCGACTAATTATCTAATTGACTAAACATTTATATTTTATAAAAGACAAAAAATGAATTTTTTTTACAGAATAAATCTATCACGGAGTACTACATTTTTGTGGAACTGCGAATCAACAGCAACCACGGTCAATTGGACTACACTTGCCTTTATAGGTTCCGAGTGCACGGAAAATCACTGCGATAAAAAAATCTTTTTTTTTTGTAAAACTTGCACGAAAGTCTAAAATTTCGATTTATACTACAGAATTTTCACGAATCGTGTGCCTTGAAAATGTAATTTGCCTGCCAAATATTTTCTTTACTCCTAATCATGCGCAGCAGAATTTATACAGATTTATTTATGCAGAATTGATTTTGTTACAGCATGCCAATAATTATTGTTTATCAATCTGAGATACAGTACAAAAAACCTAGTTTAAGGAAATTCTGCTTCGTTGTAACGACGTACGTTTTTGTAAAAATTTATTGACTTTCAGTAACAACGAACAAATTGTTTTTCTTTTTTTTTTTTTTTTGAAATTCGTGTTTCTATGAATTTGCAATTGAGTCACAAATTTTGGATTTGCGAACGATTGCGTTGGGGTGAAATTGTGTTCTTTTTTTGTATTTTGGGATAAGTGTGATTTTGTTTGACGGAATTTTTTGTTATTAAAAAATTTTTTTTTCTTTCTTTTGGAAGACTGGATTCTTTTATTTGAAAAGGAATTTTTGATTTTGGAGTTACAAATATTATTAGTATGGAATTTTTGTAAAATTAAATTTTAACTTTAAAAATTATGAATTGAAATTCTGATATTCTGGAAATGTTGACTGTAAATTATTTAAATTTTGATCTGTTATTTCAAAAGTTTAAAAATCACATTTTCGTGCTAAAATATGACGAAAAGAGGCAATTTTACTGAAAAACAATTGTAGCGCGTATTTTTGGACTACATAGTGAGCGAGTCGTGAAAAATCGGCTCTATTTTTTTCGCGAGTGAAACTTGTCGTTCCTTGAATCCTGCAAAAACGCGGGTTCGTAGTTTGTAGAGTTGTATTTCTGCCGAGAAACGGAAAAAATCGTGAGGTTCATTGTCTGGGCATTCGCGTAAGAAAATAAGCCTTACAACAAATCCCGAGTAATTTACATTCTTATAACATCCTACATTTTCTTATACGAATTCTATTTTTTTTTAACGGCGACCTTATAAATAGTTTAAATTTTACGATTCTTATACAATTGTTATAAAAAACCGAAGTTTTTGTAATAATTTTGTCAATTCACAATTAATTATCCTACGTCTAATTTTACATTTAATTCTTATAAAAAAAAGTTGGTATCTTATCAAGTTTTCATAAGGTCGCCTTATCAGGAACGGAATTCTTATTAGGGAATTTGACAATTTGAGAATTTTTTTGATTCTTTTAAGAATTAAAATTATTGTATTTTTTCCGTTTCACGAGAGATTTTGCGTCGTCTAGTTATCGTTTTTGTACGTTTTCCCGAATTGTCTCTCGGGCGCATAATACTTAACGGATCATGGAGCGTTGTAGAATTAATTATACATTATTTTCCTAAAAATCCTAGTTTTAAGGAATCGCTTATTGGATTTGTAAATGCTTCGTTTTTCTATCGATCGAGGATTCGTCGCGTTTAGTACAAAGCTTATAATTATTTAATATATTATGTGTCATATTATTCCTGTACGTGTTTCAATCGTGAGCGATAAGTTGTTTTGCAAATAAATGATATTAAATGCCAATTGAAGTGTTAGTTGTTTTATTCATTTATTAGTTGTTGTTCTAACGTTCGTGTTTTTGAAGGAGAATTTCCGATTTGTAAATTTTTGATTGAATTGTGAAAGACCGTCAGTTTTTGAAAATTTTAAAAAATTTCAGACTAGAATTACAATTGGTTTTTTATTCAAATCGTGAAAGATGATCAATTTTTGAAAATTTTGACGGTACATTCATTAATTATTTTTTTATTGAAATCGTGAAAAATTATCAATTTTTGACATTCTAGATTGTACAATTATTAATTCTTTTTTTAAATTTGAATCGTAAAAATGTTCAATTTTTGACACTTTCGACTGTACAATTAGATAATTTTGTTTTATTTAAATCGTGATCAAACATGATAAACTGAAAAAAAATTTTTTTTTTTTGAAATTTTCGACTACAATTATTAATTATTTTTTTGTGGAAATCGTGAAAGATTATTTATTTTTGAAAATGTTATGAAATTTTCGACTGTACAATTAAAGTTACTTTTTTTAAATTTAATTCGTAAAAATGTTCAGTTTTTTACACTTTCAACTGTACAATTAGATTATTTTGTTTTATTTAAATTAAAAATTATGTTTTATTTGAATCGTGATCAAAGATAATCAATTAAAAATTTTTTCTTGAAATTTTCGATTCAAATATTCTAATTCTAAAATTTCCTTTCATTTTTTATACGTAATTTCTAGATTGTGCCATTAATAAATCAATTAATTGACAAAAGTTGAGTAACTATTAAGCAACTTTAGAAATTCTGCTGTAAATAGAATAACATTTTTGCAATTTCTTCCTGTTTTTTTGTTCCATATCAAATATATTTGCGTCAATCAACTTAAGGACAACTTAAATTTCTATTTGCCAATAATAATTGGCCAATAAAAATATTTATACTGAATTATTATGAAACGGAATTGACACCAAGGACTTGCAATATTCGAGCTAATCAATAATAATTTCGTAATAATTCATCAAGGACTTAAAAATGTTTACTCGGTTCGTCAGTATATATTACAGCGAAAAACGCAGCTTTGGACACCAGTGACTTTTTGAAACCGTCGGGGATTTCAGTGCAAAGTTCAAGTCCAAAATGGATAATCAATTATTGCTCGTTAAGAACAACGCTTGTGTCGTTCAGCGAAGCCGCGTTTATTCTTTCGAAGGAAAAATGCTCGAAAACGTAATCGAAACAAAAAAGTAAGTTTCGTATTTTTCGAATTTTTTGAAAGTTTTGATTGTAAATTGACATTTTTTGAGAGTATACTTTTTTTCGAGCAGTTATTCCTGGGTGGACAAATATACTCCAATAAAAGGTAAGCGGCAAAAAAATTTGCATTTCAAATTTTCTTCGTAAATTTTTCGATTGCGTTAATTGAACATTTTCTGAAAACTGATTTTAAAAGTTGACTTATTTGTTATTTTTGGAAAAGAATGGATAAAACATGATTCTAAAATTTTGCGGGATGTCGTATATTAATTATTCTTGGATTTTTTAGTTTTTCGAAACTCATCGAAGTATTGGGAATTCGAAAATTTGAATTTTCGTATTCAAAAACGTGAAATCGGGAATTTTAATAATTAATTCAATTTAAATTGGAGAATCAGAATATTTTGATAAAAAAATCTGAATACTAACAAATTTAATACAGAAAAAAAGTATAGTCGATTTGGGGGGGGGGGGGGGGGGGTTACTCAAATATTTCGGAAGAAAAAAAAATTTTGATCCCAAATCATCATAATTCACGATCTTTCGAAGAATTTAGATATATTCTATTAAAATGCCCAAATATTTCACTATTTTTGATAAAATTTCCAATGGTAGCTATTTTTCGACTCCAAAATTCGTGAATTTTCGAACTCAAATTCTCGAAATTCTGAATTCAAATTTACAATCAATTCAATTTCTACATTTCGATATGAAAAACGTACAATTCGAATGAAAAAAAATGCTCCAATTTGAAAGAGTTAAAAAATTGAAAATTACAAATAATTCAAAAATTCGTAAAACTGAAATATTATATTTCCAAAATTCCCAAAAACACGTAAACAGCAAAATTCTCAAAAATTCAAACACTTTCACCAATAACAATAATTGTATACAATTTTTTTCCAAAAACTCTAAAAAGTCGCTTTTAATAACTACATTACAATTATTTTTAACCCATGTATTACAGAACCCGAAAAGTTGCCATTTTGGAAAAGTTTCATCTTGCGAATTTGGAAATTCATCGTAAAATGCATAAAACATTTGTCAAATTTCATTAATAAATGGATCCTGGGTCGAAGCACAGCCCTTTTCTTAATTTTTCTACTGGCTTCAAAGTTCTACGTTGGTGAGTCAACATTTAAATGACGATTAATTTAAATCATTTAAAGATTAAAATATTGAAGTAATATCATTTTTAATCATTTAAAAGACGTGCAAAAGGACTCAGTAATTGACAATTATTTTTTGTTAACAATTTCAGAACATTTCGATCATGTAAACAAATATAGTTCGGAAAATTGGGAGTTCATTAAATTCTGGCCGAATTCGTATAATTCTGAGATGTTGACAAAGCGAATCCAATTTTTAGAGGTATAATTACGAATTTTTGAAAAACAAAATTTGAAAAACAGTTCGATTTTATATGACCAAGAATTGATTTTCCACTATTATAGGGTCAATTACGGGAAATCACGTCGGAATTGCAGAGAAGAGAAAATGCAGAAATGAACAATCGTAAGTTCGAAAAAATTTTTTTTTTATTTTTCGTAAATTTTTACTTGAGCGTAGAAAAATTCGGCTCAATTTACAAAAGACTTGAATTTATGAGTGTTTTTTCTATTATGCATATAGATTTATTTGTGCGGGTGAAATATACATGATTTTTGAAAAAATATAATTTTTCAATCAATTATCTCATTTTGCATTTTAAGAATGCATTACATTGAATGGAAATTTTTTTACTCGTAGATTCGAGCGAATTGCAAGTGGCTGAAAAAACGATACAGAAAATAATGGAGCAGCAATGGAAAATTTATAATGATGCAGATAACACATCAGATTTTTCAGGTTTTTGAAAATGTACCGTAATATTTTAAAAACTTCAAAAATTCGCAAATTCAGAGACGACAATATGAAATTTCAGAATTAATGCTTTCGAAGTCCGTCATTAAAAATATTGCAGTGTACGAAATTTCGAAAATAAGTTTTATCACACAAAATTTTGACTTTGAAGGTTTAAAATTTTCGATGTTTCAAAACCCCTCTAAAAATATCGAAAATGTCTAGAAAATCGTCAGTTTTATTAAAAAAGAGTCAAATTCGTATCAGCTTGTTCGAATTTCGAATTTTTTGAAAATGTAGTTCTATTATCCCCCACATTTTTTAAAAACCGAAATTTTTCACAGAATACGTCAATTACTGAGGCCTGTAAACTTGTTGAATTCAGAATTCACGAAAATGATGGAATAAAAACTGACTACAGATATGTTCAAATAAATAATTACTGTAAAATTGTCCCCGAAAAAATATAGTATTACGAATTGACATACTTTCCAGTCATTTGTATTGTTTTTATTATTGTGTTTACCTTGCTGGGTCATTACCAAAGTTGTGCAATGATATAACATTGCGTATCATTGCATTACCATTACAGAGATCAGAATCTTTCAAATATCGTGCTGGTTTTTTTATAGAAGAGTATATTTTGAGTTTGCTGGAATCATACGATTGCGATTATGTCCTTTTTCCAACATGTGATTAGAGATAATCTTT
>JAPYZK010009193.1:0-10270 GCA_030522785.1 Platygaster equestris | reverse complement strand
ATAAAAAATCGGAGATTGACAACAAAACTTCGATAATTTGAAGTGAAATATGAATTATGAAACAAGATTTTTCTCAGGATCTGGATTTGAAATGGAATGTGAAAGATTACTGTCAAATTAGGGAGAAAATGGACGTAAAGGATAAAAAATAGTATTAATGAATAGATAAAGAAAAAATGGAATTATAATAGATCAAAAAAGTAAAATTGAATACAAATAAAATAAATGAATAAAAAATGATGAATAAAATATAAATACCATAAAAAATCGGAGATTGGCTACAAAACTTCGATAATTCAAAGTGAAATATGAATTATGAAACAAGCAAGATTTTTCTCAGGATCTGGAATGGAAATGGCATGTGAAAGATAGTGTGTCATTCTCTATTCTTGCATTTATTGTGAAAGGAAGAAAAATAGAAAAAAAAAGAATTTTTTTTTTTTTTTTTCACGTGAAACTTTTTAGATGTCTAAAAAGTGTCAAAATATACGGAGGATTTTGGGAATTATTACTTTTACGAATTATTATTACAGAATTAACAATTTTACTTTCCAAAATTTTTAGACTTTGAGATCTCGAAATTGTGGAACTTGGTAAAAAAAAATTTTCGAGTTTAAATTTTTGGGTCTCTACATTTTCGGACTTGGAGTTTCCATTTCCTTGAGCGTAATTTTTTCACCTGATCATAAGTTTTATACAACGTTCGATTTCTAACATTTGGAAAGTAAAAATTGGAAATTCAAAAATCAAATTATCCAACTTTCGATTCAAAATTCACGAGATTCGCAAATTATACACGTGTTTTCAATTATTCTCAAGAATAGGGATGAGAAGTTACGCAACTGTCCTTTTCTCTCTCGCAAGAGCAGTCGTTTGGTGAAAGAGAGAGAGCAATAGTTTGTCCGAAAAAATTAGTTATTCAATAAAAAATTATATAAATTTATACGTAGTGAATTTTTCACGTATTCCAATTTTTCGAATTTGCATTTTTACATTTAAAAATTCATAATTTTATCAGTGTCCAATACTCCCGAATTCCTCGAATTTTTAAAAAAATTTCGAAGAATTACATTAATCTCTCAAAATTGTTGAAAACTTTAAATAATTATCAAGAATACTTTTCGGATTCGAAAACTCGTGAAAAATTCTCGAAAGTTTCTCAAACAAAAAAGATTTTCTATTTTCATCGAAAATTTACAAAAATCCACGAAAATGGAGTAGCATTCAAAAATTCTAAGATTTTACTTGTAACAAAAAATATGCCGAATTCGGTAGGATTTAGTTCGTCGCTGAAAAAAAAACAATTTTTAACTAACATTTGAATTTTTCACGTATTCCAATTTTCCGATTTCCCATTTCCACATTCTAAAATTCATAATTCATAAATTTTAGAAATTTTCAAAAAACTCCATATTTTCAAGATTCTCGTAAACTCATAAAATTATCCGAAAATACTAATCGGATTCAAAAACTCGTGAGAAATTCTCAAAAATTTTGCAAAACATAAAAGATTTTCTTTGGTCATCTCGAATTCATGACAATCCACGAAAGTGGAATAAAATTCGAAAATTTCAAGATTCTACCCGCTACAAAAAATATTTCAAAGTCTGGTAGGATTTCGTCTATCGCTAAAAAAACAATTCTTAACTAACATTTAAGCTTTTCACGTCTTTCAATTTTCCGAATTTGCATTTCCACATTCAAAAATTCATAATCAATAAATTTTAGAAATTTGGAAAAACCTCCATCAATTTTCCGATATTCTCGGAAACTAATAAATTTATTCAAAAATACTAATGATTCGGAATTCGCGAAAAATTCTCAAAAATTTCTCAAAACGTAAAATATTTTATTCGGTCATCTCAAATTCATAAAAACCCTCCGAAAATCGAATAAAATTCGACAATTTCAAGATTCTACTCGCTACAAAAAATATGTCCAAGTCTGGTAGGATTTCGTCCGTCGCTAAAAAACAATTCTCAACCAACATTCAATCTTTTCACGTATTCTAATTTTCCGAATTCGCATTTCCACATTCCGAAATTCATAATTTATAAATTGTAAGAATTTCAAAAAAACTCCATCATTTTTTCGAAATTCTCGTGAACTAGTAAAATTATTAAAAAATATTCACCGGATTCAAAAACTCGTGGAAAATTTCCAAAAATTTCGCAAAACGTAAAAGATTTTTTCCGGTCATCCTTGAATGCATAAGAATTCACGAAAGTAGAATAAAATTCAAAAATTCCAAGATTCCACTCATAACAAAAAATATGTCAAAATTCGGTAGGATTTCGTCCGTCGCTAAAAAAACAATTCTCAGCCAACATTCAATCTTTTCACGTATTCTAATTTTCCGAATTCGCATTTCCACATTCCAAAATTCATAATTCATAAATTTTACAAATTTTCAAACAACTTCATCATTTTTTCGAAATTCTTGTAAACTCATAAAATTATTCAAAAATACTCGTCGGATTCAAAAACGCGTGAAAAATTCTCAAAAATTCCTCAAAACGTAAAATATTTTCTTCGGTCATCTCAAATTCATGAAAACCCACGAAAATCAAATAAAGTTCCAAAATTCCACCAGTTACATAAAATATCCCGAAACCCTACCGGATTCCATGCGTCGCTAAAAAAAATAAAAAGATTCCACACATTACATCGCCCAAAACAAAAAAGTTCATTAAAAAGATGGGAAATTTCCCCAACGCAGCATGATCTCAACTTTTCGGTTTTTTCCCACAAATTACACACTATGTTCGCTCATCGACAGTTAGACGCGTGGTTATCAATCCAGTGAATAGGATCATTGGCCTTCCTAGCGCCCGAGAAATAATGTGATGAGGAAACGCTCCTACTTTTCAATTTACGGGCTTCTTTATTCATCCGCTTCCTGCCGCACTTTTCAAAGCTTTGATCCTTTTATCTTACCTCCAAGAAACTCGCGATTGTCGATTTTCTATCCGCACTGATAAATGGAAAAACTTTTCCAATAAGTTTAAAACTCCCCAATAATTGGATTTGTCTTTGACTGATTGTGCGTTGGAATTACGGCGTCGGTAATTTCAATCAGACATATTTTTTCAGTCATTTAATTTTTCGGAGTTCAGTTTTTCTTAGGTCAAAAATTCAACCCGGAAAAACCACCTTATTACGTACTCAAACTTTCAGAAGTCGTAAATTTCGAAATCTGGTTTGAAAGTTCTAAAAATTCGAGTTTTCTAAATCTTCAGAAACTCTCGCCCTAAAATGAAAAATTCGCCCTTAATTTCCGTAGGGGCTGGAATTCCTCCCCCTCCCCTCGCTGCTTAAAAAAATGACAACGATTAATCTCTACGACCTTTGAAACTGGGTGAAATTTTACAGGCTCGTTTCGCAATGGCAGTGACCAGATGGTACTAATGATACTTCGCACTCCCATGATTTATATCGCGATAGCCTTAAGCACATGGCAGCCACCTCGGGCGCGTTCCTGCGCGGAACAAAGGGCAAAAAGTGACCTTCGTACACTTTCGCGCGGCAGTTTCATACCCCGAATATCGCGGTTTCTCAATGACATCGAGTAACTGTCAATCGACGAGGAATTTCGCAAATATTCCATCGGGGGGTATGAAAAAAAATTGGGACGTTGGAGAGGTGAAGTGTGGAAATATCGAGAGAAATCGGTTGATGGAAGGGGGAGGTTGGGGGTATAGGGGGTGGGGTGGGGTGGGGGGGGGGGGGGGGGGGGGGGGGGGGGGGGGGGGGGGGGGGTGAAACTGGAATTTATGAGTATCGTATAGGTTTTTTGAGTTCAGGAAGTTTAAGAGTTAAATGTACGAATGTTTAGTGAAGTTTTTGGTGACGGAACTTGAGAACATTTCGAAGTTTGAAGTTGTCAAGGGAATTTTGAAGTTTTTGAGAATGTTTGAGAATTTTGAAGTTTTGAAGAATTTTTGGGTTCGAAGTTTCTTGAGTTTTCAAATTTCGAACTTTTGGGATTTTGAACGTTTCAAGAATATCGAAGAATTTTTAAGTTTTGAAAATTTCTGAAGTTTCAACGTTGTTGAGTTTCGCTTGATCTTTTTTTGAAATCATTTAAAATAGTGGAAATTACGAAGTTTTTGGCTATTTTGGAGTTTTTGAGTAGTTAAATTTTGGATCTTTTGAAGCTCAAAAGTTACGAAAATGTTGAAGTTTCAAAGTCTCGAAGTTTCAAAATTTTCGGAATTTTGTGTTTTTGACGTATTGACGAATTTGAATGGATTTCGGAGGTTTTCAGAGTTTCCAAGTTTTGAAAATGTGGAGTTCAGAATTTTCAAAACTCCAGAATTTCTGAAGCTTTAAAAATTCCACAAGTCCTGGAATTCCGAAGTTTTGTACAATTTTGAAGTTTCAACATTGTTGAGTTTCGCGCGATCGTTTTTCGAAATCATTATTAATTTCGAAAACTACAAAAATTTTCAAGATCTAACAAATTCGCAAGTTTTTAAGCTGTGAAGTTTCGGAACTTTTGAAGCTTAAAAGTTATGAAAATGTTGAAGTTCCAAAGTCTCGAAGTGTCAAAATTTTCGAAATTGTGTATTTTCAACATATTGACGAATGTGAATGGATTTCGGAGGTTTTTAGTGTTCCCAAATTTTGAGAAGTGAAGTTCAGAATTTGAAAAACTCCAGAACTTTTGAAGCTTTAAAAATGTCACAAGTCCTGGAAGTTCAAAGTTTCAAAGGATTGTGAAGTTTTGAGTTTCGGAAATTTCAGACATTTTCGATGGTTTATAAGTTTTATAATCATTTCTAATTTTTTGGGAAAGCCAACGAATTTTGAAACTTTGAAGAATTTTGAAGTTTAAAAGTTGTTAGGTTTTATTTTATTTTTTTTTCTATTTTGGAAATGCCGAAAATTTCAAAGTTTACAAGTCGTAAAGTTCTGGAATTTTCGAAGGAAACATTTGTAGCCCGAAAATTACGAAAATCATGAAATTTCGAAAGACTTCACGAATTTCAATAAATATTCAAATTTTAAAATCTTTTGAAGTCTCCAAGTTCCAGAATTTCGAAGTCTTGAAAAAAGTCGAAGTTTGAAAATATGAAGTTCAAAGATTGCCAAAGTTGTGAAAATTCCGAAAAATTCAAAGTTTCAGAAATTTTAACACTTCTAAACATCAAACCCAAATTTCAAAATTTTGGTGTTTCGAAGTTTCGAAAATTTCAGTAAAATTTCTAAACTTCAAAAATTACGTTTCATCGAAAGTTCATTCCATTCAAGCAATATCATCGATAACCAATCAATAAATTACTAATTAAACGTCAACAACTTCACCTGAAAAAAAATCACATTGACATGACTATCCTAAAAAATCCGATGTAATTCAACTTCCAAAAAATCGCAATAACCCTCCATAAAAGACCGTCACAAGTTATCGAAAACCCACCCAAAAAAATTTATAATCCCTGAAATTCACCGGAAAATTAATCCCCGCGTCATGCACAGCCATGCACGCACGCAACTGAAGCATAAAATTCCATCTGATAGTCGCGCATGACCGCGCGTGGCCGCGAAAAAATTAGCCGTGACCCACAAGTCGAGCGTGCAAAAAAAAAGGAGAAGACGAAAAAAGAGGCTTTGATTGTGGCGTTCGGAACTCCGCGTGATTGATCGCTACAGGATCGCGGATGACGCGCGATGTTCTTCCGCGTCGTTTTCCTCTCCCCATAAGCCGCCTCGAAAACACGGACAATTAATCGCGTTCGGGGGCTCTGAACTGATACGAATTCCTCGCTCGCGTCGATAGGTCTTCTCGTCTTGATGCACGCGATTCACACGTACACGGGGGCCCACGCGATGCCCGTCCTTGATAATGACCCCGCGAGCGGAAGGGAAAGGGCGAGGGGCCCACTGTGGGCCTTAAGGGCAGGTGAATACTCGCGTTGATCGATGAGATGTCACATGTCCCCGATGACTTTCATTCTTATGAGAATTTTTGGTAAATTAGGAATGATGTGCGAGCTAAAGAGGCTTCATTTTATGATTATAATTTCTTTGAATAATTCCTGTACATGCTATTACGTACATCAATGGGTATTTTATATTTTATAGATCGATTTCTGAGAATTGCTATCAATTTACATCGATTTCCAAAAATTCTCATCAATTCCCAATGATCCCTATGAATCCCCATAGATTACTACGAATTCTTATCAATTACTATACTGATTTCCATTTATTCCCATTACTTGCTATCAATTCCTAGCTATTCCTATGGATTTCTATCAATCACTATTTATTTTGGTCTATTCTTATCGATTTGCATCAATTTCTACCAAATTTCATCGATTCCCATTGATTTTAATCAATTTCAATTGATTTCCATCAATTTTCACGAATTCTTATAAATTCCCATACATCATGCACTATTGATATCCATTTTTTATTTCTCATTAATTTCTCTCAATTCTTATTGATTCCTATTCATTTACATCAATTTCCATCATTTCCTATGAATTTCTATCAATCACTATTGATTTTCGTTCATTCTTGTCCATTCCTATGAACTCCCATATCGATTCTCTACGATGCCCATCAATTTCCATCGATTTCCATAAAGTCATATCAACTTTACTATCGATTTCCATCCATTCCCATGAATTAATATTGATTTCCATTAATTCCCATCTATTCTCATGAATTTCTATTAATTTTCATCCATTGCCATCAATTCCCATCGATTTTCATGAAATAATATCAATTCCAATTGATTATGATAAATTCTTATCAATTTACATGGATTGCTATTACCTACTACTATTTCCATTAACTCCTATCAATTTTGATCGATTCCCACCGATTCCCATTGATTTTCATGGATTTCTATCGATTCTGATCAATTACTATTCATTTCCATGCATCGATTTCTATGCATTCGTATCGATTCCTATCAATTTACGTTCATTTCTATCAATTTTGATCAATTCTCATCAATTCCCATCAATTTTCATCGATTCCTATAG
The DNA here is from genome assembly GCA_030522785.1 of Platygaster equestris. NCBI lineage: Eukaryota > Metazoa > Arthropoda > Insecta > Hymenoptera > Platygastridae > Platygaster > Platygaster equestris. The sequence goes on along the minus strand of JAPYZK010009193.1, from coordinate 3,275 downwards.
ATTCCTATGAATTCTTATCAATTACCACATTCATTTTCCATTTATTCTCGTCGATTTCAATCAATTTATATCGATCATTAATTTCCATAAATTTCTATGAATTCCTATCAATTACAATTGATTCCCATCCATTCCCATCAACTTCCATTGATTTTCATGAATTTTTATTATTTCCCACTGAATTTAATTCCTATCGATTCCCATATGAATTTCCATTAATTACTATAGATTTCCATTCATTCCCGTCAATTTTCATCAATTCCCATCTATTCCCACCGATTGCCATTGATTCCCATGAATTCCTATAAATTCTGATCAATTACTATTCTTTCCTATCTATTTCTATCCATTTCCATCGATCTTGATAAATTCATATCGACTACTATTAATTTACGTTCATTTCTATCAACTTTTATCAATTTTCATCAACTCCCATTGATTCCTTATCGATTCCCATAAATTTTCATCGATTCCTATGGATTCCTATGAATCAATCAAGACAAATCAATTACTTTATTGATTTTCCATTTGTTTTCATCGATTACTATTAATTTCCATTGATCATGAATTTCCATGAATTGCCATGAATTTCTATCAATTACTATTGATTCCCATCCATTCCCATCAATTTCGATCGATTTTTATAAATTTTCACCATTTCCCACTGAATTTGATTCCTATCGATTCCCATATGAATTTCCATTAATTACTATAGATTTCGATTCATTCCCATAAATTTTAATCAATTCCCATCTATTCCCACCGATTTTCATGAATTCCCATGAATCCTGATCAATTACTATTCTCTCCCATCTATTTCTATCCATTTTCATCGATCTATATGAATTCATATCAATTCTCATTGATTCCCGTTAATTCCTATCAATTTATATGAATTTCCATCAACTCCCATCGATCCCTATGAATTACAATCGATTCCAATTCATTCCCATCAATTTTCATGACTTCCTATAAATTCCATCAATGACGACTATTGATTAAAATTCTTTCCCATAAATTTCTATCAATTCCTATCAACTTCCATCGATTCCCATGAATTCTTATTTCCATCAATTTGATTGTATCAATTCCCATGAATCCTGATGAATTCTAATCAATGACTATTCGTTCCCATCAATTTCTATCGATTCCCATTGTTAGAAATTGATTCAGAAATAAAAAAATACTAATTTCAACATTCATTATCACCGACAATAATAGATGTAACAATTATTATCAATGATGATAAAAATTTGAAACTCGCGCGCAACTCACAATCCGTCAAACCCATCGCATTGAAGTAAGCATATTACATGATTTCGAAAGATTTTAGATTACCAATCGATACACACAACATACTTCAGATGTTTCATCACTCTTCTCTAAAGGAATTTCGGTGACTTTTGCAGATTTTTCAGAACACAATGTTATTTTTACAGGTCAACTGATTTGTAATTCAGCAGTGTCTTGGATATTTTGTTTACTATCGACGAAACTGCTCTCCTTGAATATTCAAAAATTCTTAAACTTCTGAAATGTCGATATTTTTCGGAACTCCCAAGCTTCAAAGCTTCAAAATTCGTCAAACTGATATTTCCAGTACTTTGAACATTTCGAAACTTCACATCTTTTCATTTTGTTCAATACAGGGCGAAAAACATGTACGAAACTGACATTAAAATCCCCCTTGCTCCCTTCCTTGACCACTTCTCCATCGAAAAATCATAAATCCAATTGAATGAAACGATGCAGCCCCCCAACGAACGAAAAAAAGAGCGACCGAAGAGAAATAAAGACGAACGAAACAGAAATAAAACGCGGAAGCCGTGACGGTGGCCGCGCTCGAACGCTTCGAACTTTATATGATTGGCCGAAGGATCAGCCATGCAACGCCGAACATGCGGACGTACAAAAGCGGTTTTCTCCGCAAAGGAGTCAACCCGAGCATGTTCCATAAATCATATCAGATTCAGTTGTAGGGCTCATAAAACATCCGAGCAACATTAACTCTCCACGAGAGACCGAGAGCAAAGTACGTCATCTCGTATCTCGGCCCACCACTTTTCTAGAGCCATAGACTCCAAAGGGAAGGAGCGACTTACACGTAATGAGCCGGCGCGTTTTTAAATTACCCACATTTTTTCATGCCATTTTTCATCGACTGATGTCGACTCCGATCATAGATATATAACACTAGATTGCGGACAATGCGGACGCCTATATCTCTAGAACATTGTGCGGAATTTGCCGATTAGAAGCCATTTTGAGAGAGGCCAACGCCGTGAAAAGCGCGCGAAATTCAAAAAGACAAGGAATTCCATGATTTGATTTTAATGGAAATAACAACAAAACTGGAAGTTAATAGTAATGTCTTACATTAGGATTTATTTTAAAATGAATTCCTTTCAAAAACTGATCAATTGCACTTAACTGAACACCAGAGTTTTTTCCAAAATGGATTCATGTAATTTTTTTATGATTGATATTTAGAAAAAAATTAGTATTCAAAAATAAATCTTCGATTCCAATAATTAATATTTTTACATGTTTTTTTATGTAAGAAAAAGCCTGTATAGCATTCGCAAATTTTTTATTTACATACATATCTTTATTTTCTAAATAATATTATCATTCTGATTTTTATTCAAATTGTTTGATTTGCGGTTTTTATCATTTTCATTCAAGTTTCCATCTTGCACCATTTCAGAAAATTCAAAATTTATAAAAATTCACAAATCGTTGAAAATTTGAGAAATTAAAGAAAATTTGCAATTTCCGGAAAATTTTGAAGGATTTGAACATTTATATAAATTATTGAAGAATTTTTTGAAATCCCAAAAAATGCATATTTTGGAACATTCGAAAATTTTTCAAAATGTAATCATTTCGAAAAATGTTACTTCGATCGAGACTACTGGGAGTTTTTTGGATGGACGAGGAATTTTTGGGAAGGGGGTTTTAAGATGGGGTTTTGCTGAGTTTGGAAAAGATGATAAAGTTTTGGCAAGAACGCAGCCATAAATTTCGTTCAGGGGGGGGGGGGGGGCTGAGGTGATTTTTACTTGAAATAAATTGAAAAAATTCAAAAAGTAAAGTTTTATTGGAGAATTGTGAAATTTTCTGAACTCAAAGAACTTTCGGAACTTTGGAATCTCTGAAATTTCCGAAATTTTCGAAATTCTTAACATTGTCGAAATTCTCTAGACTTTGGGAATTCTTAAAATAATCCAAACATTTAAAATTGGCGAAATTGTTAAAAATCTTGAAATTTTCAA
>JAPYZK010009190.1:0-10241 GCA_030522785.1 Platygaster equestris | reverse complement strand
GGTGGTGGGGGTGTGGTGGGGGGGGGGGGGGGGGGGGGGGGGGGGTCGGATTTTGGTTGAGATGTTATACGTGTTGTTGAGTTTTTGGGGGTAATATTGATTTTGTTTCGGATTTAGGGATTTTTGAGTGATTCGGTCAGTGAATATTTACTTATTACTGAATTCTGTGACTTTACTGGATTTTATGATTATGCAGTGGATTCAGAGATTTTTGATTGATTTGGAAATAGAGAGTTTTTTTTCGGCAATTTATGAATCGTCGAGATTTTCGGAGGAATTGAAGAGTATTTGAATTGGTACGTAGTTGAAGTTATTATTGAATTCTGTAATTTTTAATGAATTTTATAACTTCGTAGTGGATTTGGATATTTTGGAATATTTTGGGAATAGGAGGTTATTTTTTCAAAATGATGAATCGTCAAGATTTTAGAAAAAATTTCAAAATCTTTGTATGTTTCGCAAAGTTGTTGTTGTGTTTTTTTTTTTTTGGTTTTGACGTATTTAATTTGAGAAAGTGTGCCAACTCTACAAACTCGAATTTCTCATTAAATTTGGGCAAATCATCAAATTTTTCAAGTTTAAAAAGTAAAAATTTTTGAATTTTTCCTGAAAATCAGAAATTTTCCAACAGTGAAGAATTAGAAAAATTGCGAATTTTTTTAACAGTAGTTTTTAACAACCTTGTGAAATGTTGCAGGATTTTACATTCTGGCTGAAATCGAAAAAATCCAAAAATCTCGAACATTGAAAATTTATTCGAAAATCAAACGAAGTTATGATTTCTCCAAAAACTTGTCAAATCTGTAATTTTTGAAATATTTCAATGATTCTGAAATCTTGTGAATATCTTCACATTTTCCAAATTCTGAAAATGTTTGAAATTATGATAGAAATTCACACATAAATCAATTTTCTTCGTAAATCTGTTTTTTTCACAAAATGTTGCACGATTCCTAAACTGAATAAAAATCTCAAAAATATCAGCATTCTTTGAAACTCACATTACCTATTCACTTTTTCGACAAATCTTATAAAACGTGAAATTTTTAAGAAGTTGAAAAATTTTCGGATTTTCAGAATTATCTCATCGAAAATCCGCATACTCGTATTCTGTAAAGTCTAAAAATTCCAGAAGTTCTAGAATTCCCAAAATCACCCCCACAAAAATACGAAAATTTAAAATAAAACCGAAAATACGCGAATTGAAGAAAAAAAAAAAATACGAATCTTCCACACTTCCACAGTAATCTGTTCATATTCTGCCCAATATTCTCCCTTGCACCTAATTAATATTTACATTAAAAAGTAAAAAGTGAAAGATTTTTCATACATGCCTAACTATTTAGTGAATCGAACAGAAATCACAGTAAAGTGTACATAAATCATCAATTCCAAGCAGTATCTATAAAATTAGACACATTCCCAAAAAAATCTTCCGTTACATTTAATTGAAAATTCATGAATCTACTCACACGTAATTTTTCCGTTATCGAAGTTCACCGACCTACAATGCGAGTTCGACCTCAAAATTTCCACCTCCAAGTTCTCCATTCATGAAATCTCGTCCAAGATTAGAAAATTCCTCAACTAAAGAATCCAAAGTATGTTAAATACGCGCATTATACACTCGACATTCAGCAAAAAGACGCGTTAGACCGGGTCAGTACCTCAGAGTAAGAATTTAATGACCATGGAACTCGGCCAAACTCGTAGCTTTTCTCGGTTCGAATTAATTAATCCATATCCTCGAGGAAGATCTTGAAGGACCAGAATTATACACTATTCTACTTCTTCTGTTCTTCTATTTTCATACAATCATTATTATTTTTACATTAATTTATGAGAGATGACATTTTTCTACAATCTATTTTGTTTGAAATGATTTTTGATGACGTTATTTTTTCTCAATCAAAAGCTTGAAATCGCATTTCCGTCAAAATTTTATAACTTTGATACGAAATATCTAAGAAATCATCGTCAGTTTCCCCCGAAATTCCGTTCTCCATTCAAAACAATGAGAAAAAGCCTCGACTGACATCCACCGAGGATGAAAAATGAAAATCCTCTTAGTGGGGATCATGCAGTGAAAGCAGAAATGCGAAGCCGGTCTTTTGAAAAGAGAAAAGCTTTACGCATGGATAACATTAAAGCAGAGGAGACTTCGTGAATGCGCCTTCAAACGGCGAAAGAAAGCATTGTGAACCACGAAAGTACGAGTGAAGAAACGAACGAGCGGGTGGCAAATGAAAGGGTTCGCGAACCGAAAGCCCGGGCACAATTATTGCGCGAATATGAAATTTTTGATCGCCAAGGTGCAATCATCCGTGTGATTTATGTGTTTCAATGAGGAATCCAGTGGCGTAGCGTATTTTTTTTTCATTCTTCTTGAAAAATTTCTTTCTTTTAAAATTTTTTGAAGTTTTACGGGTTTTACCCGTAAGATTTCACGGGTTCCTTATAAGGTTTTTAATTGTGTAAGAGACGCATTATTTATACAACGTTACAAGTTTCCTGAACAATTCTGACATAATAAGATTCGGAACAACTGGAGAAGATGATAAGAGAGAAATGATGCAATTTTCGTGATTTTGGTGATATGTATGATTACGTGGGAATTCGTGAGAGTTGAAACGAAATTAGGACTTCGGAACTTTGAGATTTGTTTACACTTGATTAGTCGTAATGCTTAATTTAATCGAAAATTGAAAAATTGCTGTGATGTAAAACAATGGAATCGGAATTTCCAAACTCGAGATGTCGCAAAACCAGTGTACAGCGGCTGCTAAATTGATCTCTAGCGTCCAGGGAAGTAAAGTGAGTCCCGCTTTTTATTTTACCCATCGATTCCTCTACTCTTTCTGGAGAAAAAAAGCGTTGAATTGTTATTCTAACAGACCTTATTCTCACTTTTTCAACTTGGGTTAGACGTACACAATTCTATTCTAATTCAATTAAACCTTATTTTAAGGGAATGTACACACAATTTCGGCCTTAGCAGTTTATTTTAATCTTATTCAGACATGGTTTTGACCCGATTCGAGATCAATTCCAATCAAATGTCGAACCAAGTTCAATCTAATTCAGACACAATTTCGATCCAACTTGTTACTATGATCCTGTCCCACTGTCATTGGTTTCACAACCACTATATTCTAACATTATATTTTTTTTCTGTTCCCTTCTTCATTGAATCCAAAAAGTTCGTCCTTATGTACTCATTTCACGGCCCTTTCGCTCGCGAAGTCACTCATCGTGACTCATATCGCCGAGTGATCGATCACCGCCGTCCAAGAATCCTCCTCCAAAACCCTCCGAGCACTCCATGAAATTACTCCGAGGCATAAACGTGTCAACGAGCAAAAAATGCAATAATGTCGAAAAATGCAGGGCGTATAAGGGGTCGTCCATATATAACGTAGTTTTTTTTTTTTTTTTTTTTTTTTTTCCACTCACCCCCCGCCACGAACCCCCCACCGAGCCACACATGCAACACTGTCGAAAAACGCAGGGCGTAAAAGGGGTCGTCCATAAATAACGTAGTTTTTTTTTTTTTTTTCGTGTATCCTGCTCTATAATGTACAATGATATTCGTGTCCGTCCGAGAATAATAACGTAACATATAAGAAAGGGAAAAAAATAATTCGACTACCATTTTGATAAAGTGTAATTGACAGCTGGAGAGTTCATACTTTATAGTAGAAAAAATTGGTTAAATAATTCTACTTTTTTAGATCAGAGTGACTTATTGTACTAAGAAAATGGACTTGAATGAATGGATTATGAAGAATTATGGATGAATATCATGGAATATAAAATAATTATGTATTCACGAATCTGTCGAGTTTACAAATAGATATGAAGTAGTTCTAAATGTGAAAACTCTTGGAACTTATTGAGTTCCAAAAAACTTGAAAGAAAATTCACTTACTTCATTCGAGTCTTGATAATGTTGGTAAGACAAAATGTAGAATGCAGCTTATCGAACTTCGAACACAGAAGACAGAGGTTTTGAAGGAAATAGTCATCAGAAAAGTGACTTTTGTCTAGGTCAGAAGTTCTTTGAAGAAGTCTTTGAAGTTGACTGTGGAAAAGTTAAAAAACTGAGGGGAATTTCAGGTTTTCCTTCGTATTTACGTGCAGAGTTAGGTAATATCCTATGAGATTCGTGAACTGGAGGTTAAAAGAAGCGGGATATGGCGGCGTCGGTGGTAGTCTTCCGAGACGAAAGCGGAAATGAGATCGATACGGGAGAAGAGAGTCCAGTTGTTTCCATTGCCGACATTCGCGCAATCTCACTGTACCCATAGATAAAGCGAGGACTGTTTTAGTTTTACAGAAACGACAGAACTCATGACTCTGGAATTTTTGCAAAGATTGCGAAACATTATGTTCTTTCTGAAAATAATAAATTGAAGTCAAAACGTTGAAGACGTTGAATGGAATAATTTTTGAAAAATGTGCCTGCATTTCTGGATGCATTTTTTATTTTACATTTTTTTGAACTTGAAAGAAATTTTTGGGATTATTTCGAACCTTCGCAGAATTTTGAAGATTTTTGGTAAATTTACAAAACTTGGAAAAAATTTTTAGATACATTTTTACAGTTTTTCGTAGCTCTACTAGATTTTTAAGAACTGTTTTTTTTTAATTATCTTATTTTATGTTAACAAATGTCGAATTCTTGCATTTCTTTGAATCTTGACTCATTTTTGTTCTTATTAAAACAATTTGAACAATACCATTCAGCTTTACAGTTTTTCACATTTTTTCGAATTGTACGGTTTTTTTGAGAATTTTTCGAATCTCTACGCAATTGAGTTTTTCATTATTTCACATTATTTCTGAAATCTGTACGTTTTCGAAAAATCATCTTCTTTATCAACACAATTTAAATCTTTATATTCGTTCAAATTTTGACTAATTTTTTCTTTTTGATTCCAACACTGTGCAAAATACGCTTTAAAATATTGTTGATAAATTTTTGGAATTTCGGATAATTTTCAAAGATTTTTCATAGCTTCACAGAATTTCGGGAAAATATCTCCGAATTGAAAGAATTTCTCTCTAATGTTTTAAAAATCTGATTCCGATTGACGAACACGATCAAATTTACAAGAAAATCTCAAAGAAATTAACTTGGAAAACATCAAAACTATTCTATTCTTTTTATCCACCACAATAAAAAAAAACCATACTGTGTTAATAATTTTCTTTACTGAGTTTCGCAAATTTTCCTTTCCTTCAAAACATACGCAAAAGCTTTTCCGAACAGCTTCCAAAGTTTTCTATTCAAAACTTGCGAAGCCATAGCCTGCGTCTTACTGTTTATGCAAAAGAAAGCAGCCTTTGAGAGATTATTGAGGACAAGGTGTATTTTTCATAGGCATCTTTTGAGTGACGCTCGCCGATGTTGGCGTTTGATAATGCAAGCACTATTTGCTCCACGCGATGTACGCCGAGATTGTGACTTTTTTCTCGAGTCATGCAATTTATCTCGACGCCTCGTTTTTAACATCGACTTTCTTCAACCCATAAGTAAATGCATAATTCATTTTTGCATCGAGAGAATGTTTGAACATTTTTTATTTTCATGCATCCTGAGGAAAATTATTCACGTAATATTTGATGTATCATCTTCTGCACTTGATATTCAAAAAACATACACATATTCATCCAAAAAAGGCCCGAAGTCTGAAAAAGAACAAAAAGTTCAGAAATTCCGCAACGAATAGCCGAGTAACTTTTTTATGCGGCAACGGAAAAAATTGTGCTTGCATTATCCGACAACATTCCTGCACCTTGATACATAAAAACGCCACATGACCGTCATAACAAACCTTTCTCCCCTGCAACCTCCGTAATTACAAAAGCGGAAACGCCCCGAAGGCTGCAGAGAACCGACATGCTCGCGGCGTAGAAAAAATTTTCAACTCTATTAATTATTCAGCCCTCCGCTGGATATTCTTCACGGTGTGGTGCATGGTATGAACAGTGAGATTCGCTGCAATGAAATTGTTTATATTTCGTTGATGCTTCCAACGGTGAATTTTGCGGATTTTTAAGTGTACGGTGATTTATTTAGGCAGTGTAAAGATTGTGAGTGACGTTTTTGAGATCTGTTATAAAAGTTTGAGGAGGAATCATTATTTACGAGAATAATTGGATGATTTTGGAATTTGGTCAAAATTTTAGCAAAATTCCACGAATCCTCACGAGAATGTTTTGAATTTTGAGACTCTTTATGAGGGTAATTTATCAATCAGAATTCTTCTGAGGATATTATGTTGATTTATGAGGATGAGAATTCTTATAAGAATTTTTTGAGATTGCCTCATGAGGTTGCCTTGGAGGAATTTTGAGAGATTTTATCCCTCATGAGGTAACTCGGGGAAAATCTTGTGAGTAATTCTTTTGGATTCTATTGTGAAAATATAGAGTTTTGAGACTACGGTGAAACTTGAAGAAAAATTGAATCTTTGTCATAAGGAATTTAAAATTTGATAAAAAATGAACCTTTTGAACGAGGACGTTAAAAATCTTCTGAGGTTTCTTATAAGCATAGGAAGAAATTTTAAGAGAATTACTCATTCTTAATACTTTCTCATTCAAAGTTTGAGAAAGTTACCTTATGAGAATAAAAATTCTTATTAGAATATAATAAGGTGACCTTATAGCGTGATATGAGAAACTCATGAGGTTTTTTCCCTTACGAGGTAATTCGCGTGAAAATCTTATGAGAAATTTTTTCGATTCTGAAAATTTACAAGTTTTTCAAGACTCAAGGTAAAATTTCCGTAGACACGTGAAAATTCAATGATTCATAAGTAATTTTCAATGATTTCTCACTGAATGAAACTTCTGAAAGGCATCAATCGGAATTTATGAGAATTGATAGAGATTGATGAGAAATTCAGTAAATGATCGAGGGGAATTGATGGGAATTGTTTGGAATCGCTGAGAATTGATGTAAATTGATGGAAATCAATACAAATTGACAAGAATCAATTATGATTGATAAGAATTGATAGGAATTAATGTAAATCGATGAAAATTGATGGGAATTTATAGAGATTGATGAGACATTCTGTAAATGATCGAAGGGAAGTGATGGAAATTGTTTTGAATCGCTGAGAATTAATGTACATTGATGTAAATCAATAGGAATTCATGAAAATCAATGGGAATTGACGAGAATCAATGAGGATTGACAGGAATCGATAAAAATCTATGAAAATTGATGAGGATCGATAGGAACCAATAGGAATTGGAGTAATTTATGAAAATAGTTGAGGGCAATCGATAAGAATTATTTGGAATCGCTGAGAATTGATGTAAATTGATAGGAAACGATAAGAATACATGGAAATCGATGAGAATTGTTTGGAATCAATATGAATCAAAGAGAATTCACAAGAATCAATCGAAATTGACAAGACTCAATGATGATTGATGGGAATTCGTGGGAATCGATGAAAATTGATGAGGATTGATGAGAACCAATAGGAATTGAGGTAATCCATGAAAATAATCGGAGGGCATTGATGGAAATCCTTCGAAATCGCTGAGGATCGATGTAAAATGATAGAAATTGATGGGAATTCATGGAAATATATGAGTATCGTTTGGAATTGATATATGAATCAATAGGAATTTATAAGAATCATTCGGAATCGACAAGAATCATGATGATTAATGAGAATTTATGGGAATTGATACAAATTGATGAGAATTGATATAATTCAATGGAAATTGATGGAAATTGACAGGGATACATGGAAATTTATCAATGAAAGTTCTCCAAATCCAACGAAAATATAAGGACTCATAATAATGTCACCTTCTAAAAATCCGATGAAGCTTTTATTTCTTATGAGGTTACCTCATAAAAATCTTACAATAAATCGATTCCAATTCCTGAAATCCCACCCTTCTTTCAACTTCAATCAAAAATGTCAAAACTCATGAAAATCGAACAATCCTCACGAAAATCCGACCAAATTCAAGACAGTCTCATAATCCCAACAAGTTTCCCTCGATTCCTCATCAAAATTTATGAAAATGATGAGAACTTTCTTCAATCAAAAATTCTTCCATATAAATTTTCGGATCTTACCCCCTCTCGCTTATTCATACCAACACGACCATGAAATTCAAACGTGCCCTTAGCCTTCCATGCACACATCCCGCGAATAATAATATCGCGTGCGACTTTGGGCGACTTACACTTTCATGCTTGCAATGCACGCGTGACGCGAAAACTGTGCCAGCCATAAACTGTTACACAACGCGCACTTTTCATCGTTATTTTCCGTTTTTCATGTTCTCCCCAGCTCCTACATATTATCCTGTTTTCCCTCTCATTGTCTTTCGTCTACGCGTTGTATTATTACCAAGCCTCGTTACCTCTCGTGAGGCGCGCTACTTGTTGTTCCCCCGTATTTTTTCCATAATTCATCACAATGTGCGTTATCAGCGTACTTTATAGCGCGAACCGAAGGACTGAAAATACTCGACTTCGGTTTAGAAAACGAGTTCCAGTTTTTGCGCGGTTGGCGTTATCTTTTGCATACATCGCGAGGTATTTGCAGATATGTTTCTGAGGAATGTTTGGCCTCGGTTTTTTTTATTCTGGGAAGGCGAATGAGGGAAATTTTGGATGATTGGATCAGTGAAATCATCAGTCATTGGGGAATCAGTGAAATCGAATCCAAAATGAGTAAAAGTGAATTTTTTTCTCCCAAAAGGATAAAATCGATGTAGAGGTTCCCTTCAAAAATTCTGGCATTGCGAATTTCTGAATTCCTGGCTAACCAGGTTAATGAATTCATTGCGTTAATAAATTTTCGGAAAAATGATCACGCTCGCGAAATAAAGCCTGGCTATATTTCATCCGGGCGAACGCATTTTTATCAGCGTGATTCACGGCTCACGCACCCTCTGCCACGCTTCGCTACAGCTCTCCCCAATTTCAGCCCTCGTCATCGAGCAACCCTATCACTTCAGTGCGATATTCTAATGGTCATTCTCATTACAAAAAGCACTGTGGATTTTTCAAGAATCCTTCAACAATGATATAGTAGACACAATATGCTATATAGACACAAATAAACAATAAATTACTTTTGTATTAGGTTCGAAAAAATCTAAGACTAATATTTACGTACGGAAATTCCATTCACACGTAATTTTAAAAATTAACAAAAAATGTCCCGGTGATTCTAAAAAAATTAGGCATTCGTCAACAATTTTCCGACCACCCAATTTTTTCAGATTACACGCGTATTTCGTTTTCCATCCCGGAAAATTTATCCTCCGTACATCAAAATAACGAAACAAAATTTTCTGATATGAAATAAATTTTTTTCTGGCCCGAAAAAATGGCACTGGCTCCGAATTTCCCTCAATCATCGACGTAATTTATCCGCCTCATTACCGTACCCCGCGTAAGAATGGGAAAAGTGATTTGCGCGGCGGCGGCGGAATGACGCCAGTCGAGCGTTCCGGCGCGGTCGAAACGGCGGAACGAGATGAAGAAACACGGGCTTCCGGCTTCGGCTTCTTCCGGCACGCTCAAGACGGGGAATAATGACCCCGGATTTTTGGGTGATCACGAACCGTACTGCATAATTTAATTAGGGGGGAGAAAAAATTCGGGCGCAAATGGGATTACGTAGGTGAGGTCGACGCGACGATGGGTTTCGACACGAGAGCGCCAATCCCGTGTCGCTTTATCTTGACATCGCTTTGGCCGATAGACTTTTTTGCCGTGGTTTTTGTTTTGGACCGGAACGGCTTGTATCTTATCGGGCACGATCGCGTCGGAACACCGGTGAGGGAAAAGCTTTCTCGTGTACAGGCGATTTTTGTTTGGGAACTGATCGGTTGTACAATAATGGAATCAGTGAATTGTTTATGGAAATTTGTTTTTTATGAGGTTGATTTTATGAAGGTTGTATACAATTTTTGATTTTTATGAAGTGGTTTTATAATAAATTTATTCAAAAAATTTTGTCATAAAATCTGTAAAAATTTTCATACAGTTCATCTGTTTTTTTATTAAAATAATTGAAAGCCTCCAAATTTTCTTGAAAAACCTTTATTTTTATAAAAACTTCGCGATTTTTATGAAAAGTTGTATATTCGTATAAAAAAAACCTCTCTGGTATGAGGAATTTCTCTTATAGTGATATTTGATACGTTTTTATTACACAAGGGAATATAAAATCATATTCGTAACGTTT
>JAPYZK010009184.1:0-11953 GCA_030522785.1 Platygaster equestris | reverse complement strand
TCAAATTACAATAATTATCCTTAATTTTATGAAAATTTCGTAATTTCGGAAATTTTCCGAAATTACGTTTTTGTAAGTAAAATAAGTAGAATTGAAATTAAATTTATGAATGAATTAATGAAATTAGAAACACCAAATTACAATTTTTTACAAAATTTAGAAATTTTTGAATATTCCAAAACTTCCAAAAATTGTAAAATTTTTGAAAATTAAGAATTTTCAATTTTTTTGATTCTAAAAATTTTTCCAATTTTCAAAAGTTTGAGTGATTCGAAAAAACCGAATATTTTGGAAATGTCCAAAAATTGTGAAGATTACGAAAGTTCAGAGTCTCGAAAAAGTAAGAAAATTTTGTAATTTTTCAAAACTTGTGAATATGTCAAAATTTGAGAATTCCGAAATGTCAACAATTTTAATGATTCGAAAAATTATATCAATTCTGACAATTTTAGAAATTCCAGAAACTGAACATTTCGATGATCTCGCAGTACTGAAATTTCTGAAACTTTGGAATTTTTATGAAAAATCTACGAATTCTAAAAAATCGGAGCATTTCGAAAATGTTGATAATTTTGAATACTTGGTAAAGTCCACAAATGTCGAGAGTTATAAAATTTTTGAAAATCAATAGAATTTATAACATTTTTAGAGTTTCAAACATTTCGTATGTATTCAAAGATTCAAGTATTCCAAAAAAATCGGGAAATTTCCGAAAACTTTGGAAGTTCCGAGAATTTGAAAAATTTCAAAAATTACGAGAATCTCAAAAATTACAGGAATTCAAAAACTTACAAGAATTCAAAAAATTACAGAAATTGCGAAAATTACGGGAATTTCGAAAACTCCAGGAACTTCGAAAATTCGGAAACATTTTTATTTTATGAAAACCCCTTTTGAAAATTTTTTCTGCGTGCGCCCCTGATTCTATCCATATATCGATAGGTATACACATAATCTGCAGTACGTTCCTCACTGATATAACAAAGAGCAAGCAAGAAGGAAGACATACGCCACCTCTGCCCACATCATGTATTCCCAGTACGTGGAAGTTGGTATTAGAATGCACGTGGTCGAATAAATAAGTTTCGTAAAATCTGCGACCCATATTTTCATGTTGGCCAGTGCCAATTATGACCCCCCTTTTTCCCCAAACAAAAAATTCCACCCCCCTTCAACCCCCTACCAACCCCATTCATTTCCGTCATTTTTTACGCCAAAATTCAACAACATCCGGCCTGTTTCGCGACATTTTCGATGTTTTTTCCCGAATTTTCTGTTTTTCTCGAATTTCAAGGGGGAGGCAAGAAGAAAAAGGGGGGAGGGGCAATGTCTCGTGATGGAGATGCGTAAATATTGTCGTAGAAGAACGCGGTTTTTTTTGTTTTTTTGGGCTTGGGATCGTGAGTCGAATTGTGGGGGATTTTTGGCGATTTTCGCGGTCGTTTGTTGTTTATTGACGAATTCGGAATTTGTTTATGGGGGTGTATGGTATGGTGGTATGTTACAAATTGTAGAATTTTGTTTTCTGTTTATGATTGCTGAGTTTGATGAATTTTTACAATTTATTTTTGGATAATTGTTATACTTTTGAAGGTTAGTTCAGTATTTTTATTTGTATTTTGTTCATTGTTTATTTAGAAGGGATAAATATGAAAATTTGGATGATTATTTGCTGTCTCATATTTTCTTTGTGTACTTGGGATTATTTAGGTTTTTTTTTTTTTTTTTTTTTTTCGTTTCATAATACTCCGTAATTTTCAACGAACACTTTTTCCCTAGCGATTTTAGTTTTTATAAAAACCTTATAAAAAATTGTTGTACCAATTTTGATAAGGTCGGTTTTATGATAGTTTTATGAAATTTTCATTTTTTGTAAAGTGGTTTTATTTTTTTTTATAAAAAAAGTTTTATAAAAATTTGTTTCAACATTTTTAAAATATGCAAAAATTTTTCTAACCTTTTTAAAATCATTTTTCTAATGTATATACACCATTTTACATCAGTTTTTGAGACTCTAGCTCAAATTTCGTTTCGAAAGAAATTTAAAAAGTTTTTGGAGGCAGCGGGATTCGAACTTGCGACCTTTGCGTCAGATATCCGATAGTCAACTTTCTTGTCGATCAAGTCTATGTCAATTTGGATGCTTATTTTCAATTTAAGTTGAAGAATTTTCAAATCCTATAAAATAATGTTTCTACGTTTTATAATTGCTAAAAAACGTTACGAATATGATTTTCTGTTTCCTTGTGTAATAAAAACGAATCAAATATTACTGTAAGAGAAATTCCTTATATTAGGAAAGTTTTTTTTATAAAAATATGTAACTTTTTATAAACATCGTGAAGTTTTTATAAAAATTAAGGAAATTTGGAGGCTTTTAATTGTTTTTATAAAAAAATAGATAAACTGTACGAAATTATGACAGATTTCATAAAAAAATTTTTATTTATAAACTTTTTGTAAAACCATTGTATAAAAATCGAAAATTTTATAAAAGTCATAAAATCGACCGTATGAAAAAACGAATTTTTATGAATAATTTACTGATTTTATAAAAATTTCGCCCGTTTTTATAAAAACTACTATTACTAGGTTTGGTTGATGATTATGAACACTGTTCGTATACAGGAAATTATTATTATTTTTTTTTTTCCGAAAATAATTCGCAATTTCTCCTTTTTCTTTACCATAAATTATTATTGCAACTTCATTCTTGTACGTAGTTATCTTTACAGAAAGTAAAGTAGAATTTCAATCATCAAACTGATTAAATAACGACGAAATCGTCGAAATTTGTCGTATCAAATTCACGAATAAAAC
This sequence comes from Platygaster equestris, assembly GCA_030522785.1. Lineage (NCBI taxonomy): Eukaryota > Metazoa > Arthropoda > Insecta > Hymenoptera > Platygastridae > Platygaster > Platygaster equestris. The sequence continues at coordinate 9,133 of JAPYZK010009184.1, read as the reverse complement.
AAAAATCCATTCATTTGTAATTCCTGAATGGCACAAGACATTCAGATTTTCGAAAAAATCACCATTCTCCTAAATTTTCCAAAAACGTGAAAAATTCCCTAAAAACAATCACTGATTCACACAAATAAACAAATTCTAACTTTGCGACGAAGAATTCCCGCCACAATCGACGCCAGGATCAAATTCGCACGTTTTTTCTCATTTTCAGGCAGAAAGTCAACTCCACACGTGTTTAAAAAAAATTGCACCGTAAACGCGAAACAAGACACTCGAATTTGACTCAAAATCACTATTTTTCGAGAAATCACGACCAAGGAAATGGAATTTTTGATCTGAATCCGCACTCGATATCGCACTATACCCGCCCGGTCCGTTTATAACTGCTTAAACAATTTTTTTCCCGTTTTAATACTGTAAAATGACGTAAAAATGACCGCGTCGACAGCCCATTTTTTATGACGGACGCCATACTGATTTTCTTTCGAACTTTTTGCCGGCGTCCGAGACTCGACGATTCAGTCGACGCGAGCGAATGTAAACAAAACGCGAGACGATGGAATTTCACGTCGACCGAGGAAAATATACGTAACTTTGAATATTTTCGTTGTTCGATTTTGGAGCGTGGAAAAAAAGGTTGGAAGCTCTTGAATACGTTTTAAAATGTTGTGATTAGTGTTTTTAGTGATTCTAATGTTCATATAAACCGTATAATTTTAATATTATAGTTTTAATAATTTGAGAAGATCATTTTATGCAAGTTTTATGAAATTTGCATTTTTTATGAAGTGGTTTTATAAAAGTTATATGAGAAATTTGGTTTATAAAAATGTTTTAAAAACATTTCTAAAAATATGCAAAATTATATTATTTTTATATATTAATTTTATAAAGATTTCATAAAACCACTTTATATAAACCAAAAATTGTATACAACTTTGATAAAATCGACCTCATAAAAAAAAAAAACGAATTTTCATAAATAATTCACTGATTTCATGAAAATTCTGCCTGTTTTCATAAAAACTGCAATGACTAGACCAAAACGCTCACCAAATTTCGAATCTCTGTGCTTCAACTGCAAAAAACCCTGAAAAATTTCCAAGGTTATTATGAGTTAACTCATAATTCCTGCAGAAATACACTCTCCCCAACCCCCTCAACCCTCACCAATAAATAACCTAACCCAACCTCAGCACAAATGAGAAACCACAAAAAAGAAGACAAAAATTTTCCATCCCAGAAACTCGTCCTCTTCGCAACGTTTCGTTTGGATTCGTAGCTGAATTCCCAAGCACCCAGAAAGCTCCGGAGCGATTCGCTCAACGTACTCAATTTTACCTCCTGCGACTTTCTGATGGCTCGATCGAAAATCCGCGAGGAAGCGAGTCTGGGGCGGGGCGCCCCCGCGAACCCCCCCCCCGCGGGGGGGAAGGCCCCCCCCCCCCCCCCCAGGCAAAGCCATGTCCGTGGAATTGGGGAAAACACGGGTCAAAAATTTTTGTTTAGTGGGAGGGTGGGGGACAGTACTTGCGCTTTCAACATGCCTCGCCGTTCGCGAGACCTTCGTCGAAAATCATCCATCGGTATCAGGAGAGCAGGAAAAGTGGGGAGGTTGAGGTAGAACTCATCAGGGACGCGGGTTCAAATCGATCGAATCTCGTCTTAGCGAATGGAAAAGCTTTTGTTCGGACGTGCTGCCCTGTTACAACGTCTGTGAATTGCGCCCGGACAGCTACGCGAGAAAACGCGTTTTTTACCCGCCGGAGGGATTTATTTGTTGTTTTTAGGATCGTTCGTTTTTTTCTTTGGTATTCTCTGGTGATTGTAGTTTTTATAAAAAAAGGCAACATTTTTATAAAATCAGTAAATTGTTTATAAAAATTCGTTTTTTAATGAGGTTGATTTCATGAAAGTTGTATTAAATTTTCGATTTGTATAAAGTGGTTTCATTAAAACTTTATGAAAAGATTTTTTTTCATTAAATATGTCAAAATTTTCATACAATTCATATGTTTTTTTATAAAAATAATTGATAGCCTCCAAATTTTCTTAAAAAATCTTTATTTTTATAAAAACTTGGCGATTTTTATAAAAAGTGTCATATTTTTATAAAGAACAATTCCACCGTGGCACTCGTTTTTAACACCAAAATACTCAGTTCGACATTTTTAAAAATTTCGAGGATTTGAACATTTTTGAGAACATTGAAAATTTTCAAGGTTTCGAAGATTTTGAGATCTCTGGAAAATTATGAAGAATGAACGGAAATTTTCGGATTTTAGTGATTTTGAAGATATGTAGAATTTTGGAGATTCTGAAAATGTCTGATAATTGAAAAATTTTACACTTTTTGACGATTTTGAAAATGTTGAAAATTTCGAGAATTCTGAGAATTATGATTATCTTGTTAATTTTATAATTTTCGTAAATTTTAAGAAATCCGAAGGTTTCGATATTCTTGAAAAATCTTTTAAATTGCGAAATTTGTCAAGTTTCAAGTTTTTTATTTTAGAATATTTGAAAATGTCGAAAATGTCGGAAATTTTGATAACTTTGACGTTTACAAAAATTTTGAGGATTCACGTTTGAAAATTTTTAAGGTTCCGAAGATTTTGATATCTTTAGAGATTATGAAGAATTGACGAAAATTTTCCAATTTCAGTGATTTTGAAAATGTTATGTAGAATTTTGGAGAATCTAAAAATTTCGAATAATCGAATAATTTCGAAGTTTTGGACAATTTTTAAAGTGTTGAAAATTTCGAGAATTCTGAGAATTATGATTATATTGTCAATTCTAGGATAATGTTTTATAATAATAATCTATAATAAATAATCTTCAGATTCCGAGCGCCTGCTAATTGTCAAAACACTAAAAACTTTCAAAATTCTCTAAATTATTGAAAATCTCGAAATGTTCCAAATTATCAAGTTTCTCGAAGTGTGAAAAATTCGTAAAATTTTCGTAAACTGAAAATACTCAAAATTGTCAAAAATCTTGAAATGTCAAAAATATTCAAAATTATTCAGTTTCTCGAAATGTTGGGAATTCGTAAAGTTTTCGTAATTTCAAAAATCATGAAAATAAAAAATTGGAAAACATTCAGAACACATTATATCATATTATATTATTATATTATTATTTATTCATATATTATTTTTATATTATTTATATTATATTAAATTATATTATATTAAATTATATCATATTATATTATATTATATTATATCTAAATAAAGTCAATCAAAACCTTGGAATCACGCGTATTCTGTTCAGAAAAGGAGAGAGGCGGAGAAGGGAAAGGGAAAGTATACAATTACGTACTTGCGCTTTCAATACGTCTCGCCGTTTGCGAGACCTTCGTCGAAAATCATCCATAGGTACCAGGAGAGCAGGGAAAGTGAGGAGGTCAAAAGCAGTGTCCAAAGCACGCAAATCCCGTCTCCGCGAACAAAAATCCCGGATGCTACCCTGTTACAACGTTTGTGAAATGCGCCCGGACAGCTACGCGAGAAAACGCATTTTTTCCAAGCCGGTGGTATTCACGGTCGTTTTTTCGATATTTCGTGCCGAGTTGACTGAGGGGGAGGGGGGGGGGGGGGCAAAGGAAAATAGTATGCATGATATATTCAGATTAAAATAGATCAAGATTTCTCAAAATATAGGGTCAAAATTAATATAACAACAATTCCCTTTTATAACAATAAAACTTTTATAAAACCGATCTTTTAAAAATATTTTATAAGGTTTTTGTAAAAACTAGAATCAAAAAGATTAATCGTATTTTTAAGCTTTTCGAATCATTATGCAGCATTTTTTAGAGCTTTTAGAAATTTCAAATAATTGAAATAATATTCTCGAACACGATTGAAATTAATTCGAAAAAATCGGACGTTCGTAAACATCCAAAAGTTATGAAATCTAACTATGATATGAAAAGAATATACATAGAAGTTTAAAAACGTAAAATTTTCGAAAAATTAAAATTTATCGAATTCCGAGAGTTCTTAAAATTATCAAAGTATTCAAATTTTGCCAAGTTCCTGAATACTATAATCGTTTTTGGGTCATCAAAACTAACTTCGCAAAAAAAGTATGTGTATTAATGTGATGAGCTAAAATTCACTATCAGTTTAATTTTTTTATATTTCAACATTAATGAAGGTCAAACACAAAAATAATAATATTAAAACGTTTTGTTTGTTCTGGAATTATATTTAATTGATGAAGGAAATAATCACATCAATAATAATTGATACCAGTAATTATTTCCCAGTAATTCGATGTTGTTCGCACTTCTGAAAGAGAAGCTCAATAATAAAATGTTGTTTTTTCAGTTCCAATTCAACTGTTGTAGCATAACAACGTAACAAATTTATGAAATTTACAAAAAAAAACAAAAAAATTTAGTTCTTAAATTTATTGCAGCAGACATTGAAAAAGAAATAACCAATGTCGGCCATAAAAGGTAATATTTGAAACTTTTCTTAAATTTTCATCCATATCAAAATTTCTTCGAATTTCCATTTTATCTGCCAGTCACAATTTTTTCATCTCGGAAAACCGTGTTTTAGGAACATGAAAAACTTCACTTAATGCAATAATTTTTCCGTATTTTTGCGAATTTCAGGTTTTGTAAATCGATCGAAAAACCATGGGAAAAAATCACCATCGAATGTCAATATTCCCATTAATAAATCTGTGAAACATTTATTGAAAACTTTGTCAGATGATGAATTTTCAGACGGCGTTATAAATTCCATAGAAGAACACAATCCCGATTTTCATCAAGAAGGTGATATTTGTGGATAATATTATCTGTTTGATAAAAGTCTATCAGAATGTGAAAAATTTCGAAAAAAAAGTCTCCGATATCCCATTTTACATACATTTCATAAAATTTCAGATCATGATTTTGAAAGACCAAAAATTATTCGTTACGAAAAAGTCAATTCCACGCCAATAATTTTTTCCGTCGAACGATTAAAACAATCAAGTGTCGACGAAATTCCCGCAAAAAAATGTTTTTTACACTCTGTGTATAAATGCCTGATGGTGAACAAAAAAAGTCATCCGTCAGAATCAGGTAAATCACATGAATTAATAAATAAAATATAAAAAATACGAATAATTTATGAGAATTATAATTTAATATACAAATTTTCATATAAATATAAATTTCAAAAACGTCAACACGTGATTAAAAAAAAAAAAATAAAAAAACAAGCAAAAAAAATCTTCGTAAAATGGACGAGAATTTGAATCTTTGAATCTGAATTCAGTTAATTAAAAAACGTTCTTCGAAAAATCTTAAAGAAAAAAGGAATCGTTTTTGAGTAACTTATATAATTTTGTATGAAATAATTTTTTTTTTTCGATTTCAGAATTTTCCCGCAGCAACAATAATGTCGATAAATCGATTAAATATGAACAAATGGTTCAAGTGTCAAAAATGGACGATGTTGAATCAATAAAAAAAGTAAATAAATTTCTTTTTAATATAAATATTCCAACTAACATTTTGTAATTTTGTACTAAAATAAATATTTTTCACCTCATTTACGTATGATTTAATTATTCGTAATAATTTATTTTTGGTTTTCTGTTCGCTTGGGGATGAAATTTTCGAATTTTTAAATTCTAAGAATAAATCATATCTTAATGTGAGAAATTAATCACTTATTTGTAATAAATACATCAAAAACCAAAATTAATCGTCATCAATTTCTTTCTACGAATTATTTATAGCTTGTTACTTGAAAACTAATGTTACCTTCGATTTGTTTTCTCCTGGAATTTCATTAAATTGTTTTTCAACATTGAAAGTATTAAACACTCAAAATCAAGCCTAAGTTATTTTTATAGAATTTAATTACAACTAAAATAATAAATTTAGTAAGTTTTACGCGATGCTAATTTTTTTGTAAATTCATTTTACATTTTATAAACGCTGCAAATTTTTTTCGTTTCAGATGGAAATAAAAAAAAACTCGAGTTTACTGGAATGCATTTCGCCATGTTTTTAGCGTTTGTGATGTTGTTATAGTGATATCTATTTTTTATACTTCGTCAAAAAAATTTATCATATATTGGTGCAATTATTAATATTTTATAAATATAATAATGGTGTTATGTGATTTGAATCAATAAACGTACGTTAATTAATTATAATAAAAATATGTATCAGTATTTGATATTAATATTTATTAATATTAATAATTTATGATCATTATTAATTATTATCAATTATGCAAAATAAAAAATTGTTATTGAATAATGGATTAATATTATCAATTTATTGATATGATTAATATTTGATATTAATATTTATTAATCAAAATAAATAAACGTGAAAAAGGGGGCGAAATTTTATGAAAAATTCCGAAATCCGGATATATTTTCCAGGAATCCGGAAAACCTCCGAATTATCAAAAGTTCAACAACAAACGAACAAAAATATTCTGCAAAATCTAGAATAACTCAAAAAACCGCCAAAAATCCGAAAAATCGTGAAAAAATAATGAAAACCAATAAAATAAATGAATATACATCGCCTATACTGTCTGAAAACTTGGCAAATTTTTCAATATACCTTTGTATTTTACCTGATGACTTGGACCTTATAAGGTTAAAGTCAATATTAAAAAATCGATGAATTCGTACCTACATACTTGGAATATTGCAATCCAATAATAAAAATGCGTACTTCCATTTCACATTATTTTTATTTAACAAGAACTCAATTTTTAATCCAATTAAAAACCTTATCAAACCATAATACATTCATACTTTCCATTGTTGAAAAACAAACGAAGATGAGAGAAAAAACTGCAATACCACCACGAAGGTTCCACATCGATCGAGCTTACATACTTATTACATACTTATAGAGTAAAAGTACTGTACGAATGGAACAGATGTCCACACTGTTCGAATGAACAAAAAATATGGAACAAATCGTTAATAAATAATCAGAACGCGTAAGACTTGCGTCAATTTTCGTCGTCACTCATCAAAGTCACTGGCGTCTTTTTTGGAGCCTCGCCATTTTCGTTGTTTGTTTCATCGTCTTCGTCGTCGCTTTCGATGATTCGACGTTTCTTGGGCTGTTGAGTTTCGGAGTCGGAGTTGTCGGAAAGATGATGTTTATTTTTTGCTGCAATTTCTGGAGCAACATTGCAAAATTTGAATTATAAAGCAAGTCGAGGGCGACGTTTTGGCGACGTTTTCTCGTTGCTTTTTTTGACGCAACGAAAGATTTCTCAGACAAATCCAAATTTTGAATTTTTCAAAAAACTTGAACTTTTCAAATCTTTCGAAAACATGAAATTTTTTGAATTTTTCGAGGAACTCAAAATATTCAGAATTTTCGAACAATTTCGAACTCAATAAATTCCGAGAAAATTTGAAATTCTTGTAATTTTCCAAGGCATTAAAATTTTCGAATGTTTTGGAAAAATTACAGTTTTGAAACTGACATAAAAACATACAATTTCAGAATCTTTCGAAAAACTCAGGATTTTTATATTTTCGGAAGGACACAAAATTTTACGGATTTTCGAAGAACTTGAAGGTTGTTAAACCTTTGAAAAAACTTGGATTTTTTGAGAAACTCGAATTCTCAAATTTTTTTAAAAACTAAAAATTTTTTGACTTTTGTGAGAAATATCAAATTTTCCCAATAAAAGAAATCGAAATTTTTGATTATTTCCAAAATCTAACAATGTAAAAAATTTTGATAAAACTCTAAATGTTAAATTTTTCGAAAAACCCAAAATTCTCAGATCTGTTCCAGAACTACGAATTTTCGAATTTCCGAAAAAAAAAAAAAAAAAAAAAAAAAAAAAAAAAAAAAAAAAAAAAAAAAAAAGAAACTAAAATTTACAAATGTTTCAAAAATCCAAAAGTTTTCAAATTTTTCGTGGAAACTCTAACATTTCGTATTTCTCAGAAACCCAATATTTTCAAATTCCGAAAAAACGTTGGAGTTCAAAATTTCTTAGAAACTCAGAATTTTCAAATTTTGCAAATTTTGCAAATTTGACACAAATCGATTAAAAATACAATTATCAAAGATTCTATATAAGAATATGAAAATTATATTGAATGCAAATTAAGTAAATTAATTCGATACATTAATTCAATCAATTTTGTTCGAAAAACGCTCTAAAAAAATCAAGTTTCCAATTATTTTGCATGGTGACTAAAACGTCGCCGAAATATCGCCTTTTGGAGACGTTTTGGCGTCAAAATCTCGTCGTTCCCAAAATTACAATTTTTTAAAAATATGTATTCTTGAATTCTCAAATTTTGGAATTTGTGTATGTACATTCGAAAAGTCGAATTTCATGATTTTACAATTTTGAAACTGCTCTAAATTGTACATTTTTTACGTTTCGATTCATGAATTCGTACAACAATTATCATTATAATTCTTATAAAACGATAATTCCATAACCAAACAAGTCAGAATTTTTGAAAGTCAGAAAAAAGAATAATGTACCCGAATTTCCATTTTCCTTTTCCTCTTCATTTTCCGATTCCGAAGAAATTTCCACCGCCTTAATTCGACTTTTTCTTTTCTTCTCTGATCCTTTTTTTCCATCATCTTCCGAATCAGAAGAATCGATTTTCGCTGGTTCTTGTTTTGAATTGCCTTCATTATTATAAAAACAAAAATTTTTCCATTGATTCTATTTTTTTAAACACTAAAAATAATTTTCAAAATTTTCTATACATAGCCAAATTAATTGTATGTACAATTTTTGATAAATATATATCATATAATCATGAATTGACGTTTATTTTTCTGGGAAATTAATATTCAGTGAATTTTTTTTAAGCACGTAAGACAATAATATACACAACTATACGCTTTTTCTTAAATTTATTTTTTGAAGTTAGTATGAGTGGAGAAATTTTGACTTTTACCTGAGTTATTTCCATTTTCTACTTCCGAATCTGAAGAAACAAGAGTGGATTTTTTCTTGCGTTGGTCAGTTTCTGTAGTTTTTTCTCTTTCTTCTCCACTCTCAGAATCGGACGAAACAATTTTGGCAGCGGATTTTCGACTGACATTTTCGGTTTCTAGAACATTTTTGGTCAGCAGAAAAACATTAAAACCAATATATTT
>JAPYZK010009181.1:0-10689 GCA_030522785.1 Platygaster equestris | reverse complement strand
ACAAATTCAAAACATTTGAGAAGTTTGATAAATCTATGAACTTGATGATAAATTTTGATTCTCCGGAGCCATTAAAATTTTTAAGAAATCTAAAAGTATTGAAATATGTGCTAATTACCAAAAAAAAAAAAAATGACAAATTTTTGAAATTTCCAATTGTATTTCATAATACGAAATTCCTCAGAATTTGAAAAATTCTTCAATCACGAAAAATCTCGAAGTTCTCAAACTCAATGTACAAGCAAGAATTCAAAACACTAGGATGAAATATGAACATTTTGAGAAACTTCAAATTTTGGGAAAATTCTAGAGTATTCGAGAATTCCCGAAAATGTAAATGGATAAATATATTATGAACAATTCATAACGAGTTCAAAATAGTTCATGTATATAATGAAAATCTAAGTGTAATATTTGAATAGCCCACAAGCATTATTGGAGATGCACACCATGTTCAACGCTTTTAAAAAGCAAAATATTAATCTGTTACATTACTGGGGGGGGGGAAGGTTTTCATTTTATTAATCCGCGTTACGACTAGGGAGGGGGGGGGGGGGCAAATTTGGCGACATATTGCGTTACGTAATATGTGAACGGCCCCTAATCGTAATAATATAAAGAGACGTTCTTGGATATGAAACTAACTTCATCAAAACTAAACATAGAAAATTCGTCATAGAAATGCACTAACCTGAAGGCCGAAATAAGTGTAGCCCAACAAGATCTGCCGTCCAAAACTTGCAGATAAGAAGCGAGCGTGCCCCTCCGGAAATTGGCAACGTCTGCTTCTTCTTGCTCGGTCTGGTCAGGATGTCGGGCTACTAATAGTTGCATCAGTTTGAACAATTCGTCGACAGCCTGAAAATGTACGTACATTTTTCAATTTTATCGTTCTCCGAACTGAGTTTATACTTCATTGTCGGTTTATCATTTTTCCAGGGCATTCCAGTTTTTTCGGGACATTTCAGAGCTGATTCAATAAGCCTGTTTCTAAACCTGATCGTACTAACCGTTTTTGTTATAAAACTTACAGACGAGTATTGAGTCGGATGTGGAGTGATATTTTTGAACGCCCATTGGATATTTTGGTGCGCAGCCAACTGCCTCGCGAAAGTGTGAGATTGCTGACAACAAAGCCTGAGAAGACCGTAATAAGCTGGAAGCATAACTCTGTTGAACAACACGACGTCTTGATCCTCGTGATCGGCGCTGAAAATTGGGACAAATGTCAATTTATATTCGTTCGGTGCATGTAACTGTTCTTTCGATCTGGAATCTGACAGTTGCCTGAAAGATGGCAAAAATGCGTGGAATGTGAAGGAGGTTACTTTGAAACTCGAATTCGTATTTGTTTTTACTTGAATGAACGACAAAACAGGATAAAAATTAAGTCTTGGACGAAGTACTCGCACGAATTGTAGGAAACTTTTCATCAGATGTAAATATTTTTGAAGATATTCTAATGATTTCACGAAACGTTGATTGGGTTAACATAACTTATCATTTTCCAAATTTTTTCTTGAAATACGAAAGGTCAAGTCGATACTCAAATAAAAATGGCTGATAACCTTTTATAAAAATTGATAATATTCATAATAAACTCAATACATACTTACAGAATGTAATTAAATGCAATGTTTTTCGTGATGTGTGGGTTGTGAAGAATCAGAGTCACATTTTCTGGACAATCCGAGGATACATGATACCAGAAGAGCAAAAGCGCCTGTTTGTTGTGGTGCACAGGGATGCTCGGCTCGGACAATTTTGGGTGAAACAGGGTCCACAGATCATTCAAGTACGACCCAAACTGAAGGATAAAATTTACAACTTCGTCGGTACATGGATATTTGAGATCGCCAGCCGTTTTTTGAATTATAAACTTCGAATGTTCAAGATTTTCTTGCATCTTTCGCAGATTCTTTTTCACAATCTCTTTACTGAACGACAAATTTTCATCGCCAGGCGAAACTGGCCGAACGCATCAGGAAGAACATTATTCCGAGAATCTGCCCTAGTGATTCTAGTTTTTATAAAAACCTTATGAAAAATGTTTATAAGGTCGGTTTTACAGAAGTTTTATAAAATTTACATTTTTCATGAAGTGGTTTTATAAAACTTTTTTGAAAAAAATTTTATAAAAATTTTGTTGTAATATTTTTAAAAACATGCAGAAATTTTTCTAACTTTTTTTGGATCATTTTGCTAATGTATACCATTTTTCATCAGTTTATAAGGCTCTAGCCCAAATTTAGTTTCGACATAAATTTAAAAATTTTCTGGAAGCAGCGGGATTTGAACTTGCGACCTTTGCATCAAAAATCCGGTGTTCAACTTTATTGTTCACCAAATCTATGTCAATTTGGATGCTCATTTTCCATTTGAGTTGAAGAATTTTCAAATCCTATCAAATCATATGTTTTTACGTTTTATAATTGCTAAAAAACGTTATGAACATGATTTTCTTTTTCCCTTGTGTAATAAAAAAGTATCAAATATTACTATACGATAAAATCCTTATATCAGGAAAGTTTTTCCTATAAAAATATATAACTTTTTATAAAAATCGCGAAGTTTTCATAAAAACAAAGGTTTCATAAGAAAATTTGGAAGTTTTAAACTGTTTTTATCAAAAAACAGATGAATCGTATGAAAATTTTGACAGATTTTATACAACAACAAAATTTTTTTCAAGTTTTTATAAAACCACTTTATAAAAATCGAAAATTTTATGTAACGAATTTTTACAAATGATTCGCTGAATTTATAAAAATTTTGCCTGTTTTCATGAAAACTACAATCACTAGGGACACTATTCCACACCATATGCGACATTAACGAAGCACCAAGAACGTACCATCATTTTCTCCGTCTTGGACACTACGCAGTAAGTGAGCAACGCGAAGTAGGCAGTGAGCTTCATGGTACCGTGAATCTGCATTTCTATATAATGCCGAGCCGGCTGCAAGAGCCTCAAGAGGGCAGAATAAATTTGGTGCAGTATCAAGGTCGCCTCGGGCGAAAGCTGGAGCTCTCTGGACGTGGAGCAATTGAGGCCCATTCGATGAGCACTTCTGTAACCTTGTCGGAAATGAGCGGACGGAACCAGCGACACCAGGAGAAAAGCGGCCGCGGAGCGAACCCTCTGGTTCGCGTGCTCCAGGAGGAAGTGCTGGAGCCAAGTGTCGAGACCCTGAAGGTCAGTGAGATCGCGTTAAATAAATTAAAATTGCGGAAAAAATGTTTCGGAAAAAAAGCAGGTGACTATGTGACTATGTGTACCATTTTACTTTGCCGCACTTTCACGTCAGAAACTTGGAAAATTCTTTTTACGCCAAAAATAAAGAAAATATAAATAAAAATATTTCCCGCCAAAATAATATTTACGCCGAAATATCTTTTTATTTTATAACATTTTCTTCTTTGTGGGGGAATTGCAATACAACTTTGCAGTGCCAAGTTTTTCCCTACCTGAAGGACCCAAGCGTGGGCCAGTTTACTGCGCGTCACGGCTAAGGCTAGCCACTCCAGGGCGCCGTGTGGAGCCACTCGCGCCGCTTCCCAGACGCGGCTCAGAATGAGCTGCGTCATGCAGGGAAGGCCACTGGGGCCGGAGCCCTCGGTCAGGAGGGTCAGGATCTTGAAGAAGGGCTGGCACACGTCGGTGTGCTTGGTGATCGCTTGGAAAATCATGGTTATGATGTGCATGGCGAGTCGGTCGTTCCAGCGACACAACGAGTGTATCAAGTTCCGGGTTTGGTTGAGGTTTATCATGTCTCGGATTTGCTGATACAAGAACGGGAACCCTTTGCCACCGGCGACCGCGTTGAAATCGGACGTAGAGAGAGCCAATCTGCAGATATTCAATTTTCGGATGTCGTTATTGTCGTCAAATGTAATTTGATGTTGACAGAAAACATTAGAATATGAAATAAAGAACGACAAAGCTGCGAAATTGAACTTAAAAATTGAAATTGACCAACTGAAGCTTCAACATGAAATTTTCTTAACTGTAGTTCAATCTTGAAGTTATCGATATCATCTTCAATCTTCAAGTTTCGAGAGTTGATTTCTAGCTCGAAATTGTGGAATTAAACTTCCTTCTGACATTAAGTTTCCGAGTGGGAGTTTAAACTTGAAGTTTCCAAATTGAATTCGATAAAATTTTCGGCCCTCAGGCTGAAAACATTCGTTTCGACTTCGGGGCTAGAAAAATTTTTCCAGTCCTAGGGCACAAACGGCGATTTTCTGCCCGCCTCGCGGGCGGAAAATTTTATAAAAAATGCAAATTCCATAAAACTTTCATAAAACCGACCTTATAAAAATTTTTCATGAAATTTTTATAAAAACTAGAATCACTAGGGTTCGAAGTAGCATTTTCAAGGTTATAATCGAACAAAAATTTCACTAAACACCACGAAAATATGCTTTAGACAAAAGTACTGTCCAAAACATCACACAGAAACGAAAAACTCACCTATGATCCGATCCCCGACTTCGCTCAACCAGCGTCGCGATCAGGGTAATCATCTTGTCCAAGGAAGCAGGCCTCAACTTCTCCGTAGAAATAGCGATAACCTCTTCCTCTTCTTCTTCCTCGCTCACAGTATCCACCGGTTCATGAGTCTTGTGTCCCAGATAAAAATTGATCATCGTCGAGATCGCCTGCGTCTGTATTAAAAACAGCGTCTCCTCCTCCCCCATTTTACTAAACTCGTACAAAAAGCTAAAATACTCCGTCAAATGTTTCAAATGTTGCTTGGCATGCTCCATCAAAGACAGCAACATTTTGACGAATTTCGTAACACACGACTGCGTGCCCAGCGTAGCAGGATCTTCGTTGTCGTTCTCACAGAGAAGATAAAGCGAAGCCTGGGACGATCTCAACCTCTGGATCACGTGTATACAAAGTCTCTGGAACATTTGCCTAACCATCTGGTTCGGACATTTGACGAGGATCTGAATCGGCCACCAGGAGTCGCTAGCCATCCTTTCAAGGAAGCTCGCACAAGCCGTGGAAGAACCGTTGAATTGCTTAGTCAAAAGTTCCACCCATTGAACCATGGTCGGTTTCTCTTTGGCGTGAATGAAGGTTTCCATGAAGAACGAAGTCGAGAGTTCCGCCGAGAGTTCCGTGATGTCGGACTGCATCGAAAACAACGTCTGGGGAATGTAACCGCAAACCTGCCACATGAAGCTGAAATACGTGTGCTCGAAGATATTCTTGTCCTGGAGGAAGTGCATGTTGTCCTGCCAAATCCACTCTTCGAGCTCCTTGTTCAGCTGAAGAGGTGGGCAGTTGTTGATGACGCTCTTCTGAGCCGACGAAGACGCTCGTTCTTCTTTGGGACAAGACACCGTTGCCTCCTCTTCCTTGGATTGGTCCGTAGGATCCGTGCACCATTCGTAGAAAAGCATGTACGCGGAATTCGTTTTCTCGAAGCTAAAGTCCATAAACTTGTCCGTCACGGAGTCGTAGGTTTTGCTGGTGACCTCGCCCCCGAAGCATTCTGCGGCGATTTGGTTCGGGTCGAAGGGCTTCACCTCGGCGTCGTTGAAGAGCAGCCACTTGTCCTTGTTCGGAGACGTCCTGTCACGGATAAAGCTGTAGTAATGACCACCGTCGGCGTTTCCAGTGTGCACAGTCACGCCTATCAAATCGTACTGATAATGTTCCATCTCTTCGTCACCCGGGTTCTTCTTCATCTTTTTGCTCTTCGCATCCTCTTGACTAGCACCGTCTTCGTCCTCTTTCTTTTTGTCTTCCTGGTAGTGCTGGGGAATCAACTTCTTCTCCATGTACCCCGACATGTCCAACCTCAAAGGAAAGCTAAAATGGGTGTTGACCTTTTCCTTCAACATCGTCCCCATGTTGAAAGTGTACCTCATGGTGTTGAAACACAAAATGTACGGTAATTTTTTGAAACAAGCTCTTTTCTCCGCGCGAACCTTCTTCCCGCATTGCGAGCACGTGTACATGTTGTCGCCTTCCAGCGTGTCCTTAACTGTGACCTCGTCCAGACTCTCGTAGAGGTTCCTCATGTCCGCGACTTGACAGCGAACCGTGTAGAATTCTTCCAGGGTGCGACTCACGTGCTCGCAGTCGAGAGAAACCACGTTATTTGACGTCACCCCGCAGAACAGCGTCTTCACCAGGTGCTTGAGATCGCTGGTCATCTCCTCGAGCTTGGAAACCAAGTCGATGAAGAACTCAGCCATGTCCTTTTGTTCCCCGGTGTTCAAAGGTTCGTGGTTCATGGTGTAGACCCTGCAAAAACTTCTTGGATTGTAGGCTTTGCGCTCGGACTCGAGGAGGTACGCGAACATCCTCTGGAGTTCGCGCAGCGTTTGCTGGTGTTTGTTGGCGCGGTTGCAATCAGCCCCGAGAATGGACACCCTCGCCTGGGGCATCATGTACAGGTGTTGCATGCAACTCGCCATGTAGCAAGTTGCCCCCAAATTGGTAAGACCCACGTAGCCGCAATCCGAACGTCCATCTTCGTGAGGCCAATAATCCCAAGGGTACGGCGAGTGCGGTCCAGGTTTGTGTTGCGCCAAAAGTTTCTCGTGCAGCATTCGATAATTTTCCGGAGCGAATTTGACGAGCTCCACGAGAAGGTCAAACGACGCCGAGCGAGAAACTTGACTCTTGCACTTGGGCATGTGTTTGGCACTGGGGTTTGGCAGAGCGAAAAGGAATTCGAACACATTGTGGAGAAGGTTCTGTCCGATTTTTCCTTGCTTGCATTGGGGATTGTGGGCCATGATATTGCAAGCCAGGTTCAATAACCCGACCAAACCATCGTCTTCTACCGCGCTGTGTCTCGTTTCCAAAAACTCTCGGTTCAGGATAGACTCGATGACTTTTAACGCTAGGGCCTCCAGGTCAACCACGTTTTTCTTGACGGTGTCCTCGGGTAAAGCGTCCACCAATCTGCAAATCAGCCAAAAATAGTCCCTGCACGCGGGGCCGTAAGGCTCTTTTCCGTCGTCCATCGCGGGATGCAGGTGAAGGGGTAAATCGTGTTTCCTGCAAGACGGCTGCATGGCTTTAGCGATGTTCAGGTACTCGAGAAGAGTGTTCAACATCGGGACGATCAACGAAGGGAAAGAAGAGGAAGAAGAAGAACCAGAATCTGCAGAACCGGAACCGCCTTCCATCGTTTCGGCGCTGCCAAGGCACAACCTGTACAACGCAGTGCAAACTTCCCTTCTAACAGCTGGTTCTGGATCTTCCAAAACTATCCTCCGAAGCCAGGTACTCCCGAATGGCCGAGACGAAGAAAACAAACTTTGACCGATCGCGGGATCACTGTGGACCCAACAGACGAGCAGCGCCATCGCGTAGTGTATCACCTGGGCGCGTCCAAAAAGACCCGTCTTGTAGTGGTTCGGATCCCGGGGGAGTGAGGCCGCTTCGAGAATACTCGTTATCCTGGGCATCACTGTGTCAAGGTCCATCATGCTCAGCATCTCCCGGCTGAGTTTGTTCACCGAGAACTGTTTTTCGGGCTTGCTCTTCTTCCTGGCTTCCTTGACGACTCCGAAATGACAAAGTTGTTTCAAAAGGCTAGCGAGGCAATCTTGTTGCCACTCGCTTCCATCGCCATGTTCCAAACACCGGGACATGAAAATATCGAACAGATGACGCAAACCACCTCGTTGAACGAACAACGCCGACCAATCGTTATCCTTTTTCTTCTTTTCCACTTTCTCCTGAGGCGCTTCGTCGGACGTTTCGACGTTTTCTTGGCTAGAAGTCGGCTGACAATTTTGTGTTTCGGGAACAGTCGCGCGTTTGCTCAAAGATTCGATTATATAAAGCGAGTACATCAATTTCTGTGGCTTGCTCGGATCCAACAACTCCGCGAGAGACTTCTCTTCGAGGTTTTGAAAACCCTGCAAAATCGTGGGACTTGTAGGCAGGAGGGTCAAAGTGTCCCAAACCCTTCTCGAAAGGACTTGCGCCTTTGTGTGGGGGATCTCGAGGCCGCCTTTCCCTATCGTCTTCATCGCGCTCAATGTTCTCATGAGAGCGAACAACTGCTCAAAGTACTTCGGTCTCAGAAGCAATAACGTAGGCAACGAATCTTTGGGCGGCGGAGGCAACAAAGATGGAGAATCCGAATCCTTCTTTCCAGGCCTCATTCCACTGGACCTCGCAGCGCCAAGGGAAATGAACACCAGCTGACCGTCTTTGAAACCAATCTCCTGGAGCGTCTTCTCGTCGAAATCTATCGTCAATTCCTGCCCCTGTGTAATCATCCTGATCGGCCCGTCGCACAAAAGAGTCCCGAGAACGGAATTTCCACTGCTGCTGTTTCCCGCATTCGTTTTTGTAGACGAAGACGCCGGCTTTTCCTGGTTGCTTTGCATGTCGTCCCACCACTTGGCGACTTCCGCTCTCAAATCAGCAACGAAGTCAGTGCTCAGAAGCGTGAAACTCTTCTTCTCAGTTATTCCAGCTGGTTGAACGATGATACGAAGCTGCTGCCCTCTGTCGGCGATACTCATCGCAACGTGATTTCCGATACCTTTGCCTTCCAAAGCCCAGCGTCTCAAATGGTACGCGTACCTTTTTCTGAAAGCCTCCAGGTGCGTGCGCAGTAGTAAAAGTGCTCTCTGAATGCATCTCAAACTCGCTTCCTCGTTCGTTTCCAAGTCGCTGCTGCTCGCCGCTTCCAAATGCGTCATGCACTGAGATACGAACTCGGCTTCTTGGGAAAGCTGTCGGGACATGTAGTAATTGTTCAGAAACTGAATCGCGGCCATGCTGACATCCGTGCTTTTTGCTCGGAGCGCTATCTTCCACAAAAAGTCCATGCCTATCGAGTCAACGTCTTTGGACGGTCGGTCCAAGTGAACCGCGGCGAGTCTCGCCAAATTGCAAAGCTGTTGAAACAAACTGAGGCCGGTCATGCTTATCGTTTCCGGGGGGAGACTCGGCAATTTTCGCATGCACAGATGTTTCAGGGTATCCATGCCCAGGGCGTGTTGCTCCGTGGATTTGGCTTGGCTCAGGAGCCAACTGAAGAGCTCGTCGGCGCACATGGGGTCTTGGGCCAGACACTGCCAGAGCGTGTCCACTTGTTCCAGGCTGAGTCTGAAGCCGTCGGGGGAGCCGAGGGGGGAAAAAATTGAGGAGAGGAACTGGAGGCGCACTTGGATTTCGGTTTGGTGCGTGTAGAGACCTGGAAAAATGTCAACAGTTCGAGTTTTTACCGAGGGGCGATTCACTCTCCGATAAATGAGAGTCATGGGAGTCGACCCCTACATGACTTCTAATTTGGGAGTCATGATTCCCAGCGATGTCAAACTTTAAACATGTGAAAACTCAATTACCTGTGATCTTTAAAATTCTCAAAAACTTCAAAGTTCTTGGAAATTATCAAAAACTTTGGAATTCCAACATTTTTAGAGCTCACAAAATTTCTAAAACTTTAAAAACGTCAGCACTTGATAATTCCTCAAAAATTCACAATTCCACGAAATTCCGAAGTTCCCGAAGCTTTTGAATTTCCAAAATCTTGAAAATTTCGAAATTGCACAACTTCGAAACTCCAACATCTTGAGAAGTCAACAATTTTGAAATTTCTTGGCTCAAAAAATTTAAAACACTTGACAGTATGCGGAATTCCCAGAAAAATGTCGAAACTTAATAATTTTTCATGTTCCTAAAAACTTCCAAGTTCTTGGAAATTTTCAGAACTCAAAAATTCCGACATTTGAATAACTTCGCAAATTACGAAAATTCTAGGCTTCATAACCTCAAAATATTCGAGCACTTCAAAACTTGCGAAATTTCCAGAACTGTAAAAATGTTAAAACTTGATAAATTTTTAATCTTAAAAATTCTAAAATTCCAAATTTTTTAAACGTTCTCGAAAAATTCAAAATTCCAATATTTCAAAAACTTGTAAAATTTCCGAATCTTCCAAAACTTAAGAACTCCATAATTCTTCGAAAATCTAAAATTCCAAAGCTTTGTAAGTTCTAAAACTTAATTATTTCAAAATCTCAAAGTTTTACAATTAACAAAATTTCAAAATTTCTAGACTTCAAAACCTCAAAATACGTACAAACTTCAAAAATTGCAAAATTTCTAGACCGTATTTCGAAACCTTGAGTTTTGACCTTCAAAGATGTCAAAACTCAAGAATTTCCAATCTCGAAATTTCTAAAACTTCCATATTCCAATATTTGCAGGACTACTAATATTTACAAAACGTCAAAATTCCAATTTATTTTTGATAACAGCATTTAATTAAGGAACCCCCCCTAAAATCTTCGCCTCAAGCCCAGCAAAACCTAGGGACGACCCCGTTTGTAACTCCCATGATGGGAGTCAATGGGAGTCACGGGAATCATGACTCCCAGTTTGATTTCCGAGATGACTCCCAGAGTGAATCGTCGCTCGGTATTTACTCGTGACTTGACGAAATTTCGTTCACCATAGTATATTGTGCGACTAGTGCGAGAAAGAGGAGATTCCTCGAGCGTGGAGATTGCCTCACGAGCGTAGCGAGTGTGGCAATACGCAGTAATTCGCACAGAATATTTTATTCAACAACCGCTAGAAATATGTGATTTCGACAACAATCGCCCTTAGAGCTTTGCTACGTACTTTAGGGAGTTAAAAACTAATTATCCCTTTCGTTGCTTCGATTTTCATCGGGATTGATTATGACTGTA
>JAPYZK010009175.1:0-11494 GCA_030522785.1 Platygaster equestris | reverse complement strand
AAATATGATTACAATACACAAAAATTGAAAAATCGATAAGTCAATACATTGCAAAACTGGAATCCATTAATTAAAATACTAAAATAAGGAAATATACACCTAAGTGATATCAATCTATAAAATTTCACACTTCAAAAAATAGGAAATTCTGTTTTTACAATTTCCGCAGTTCACCATAAACTCAAAACGTTTATTATATATAAAGCTCTTCAGTCTGAAAATATTATTTCATATTTCCAGACTTCTAAACTTCGAAACTGCAAAATTTTCAAACTTTGACAATGTCTAAAACTTCGAAAATTCCAAAAATACATGTTTTTTGGAATTATAATTTTAAAATTTCGTCATTCGTGTATTAGATTAAATTAAATCAATTAATTAATTGAAGCCAAATTGAAAATTTTCAATTTCGACATAACAAAAACAACTCTGAACTGTGAAGTGAGTCCCAATATGTAAATGAAGTCTTACTCATATTATACTAATGAATAATCGTTATTCGCTTTTTTCAAAATTTAGTTAAGAATGAAAAATCTTTTTTTTTTTTTTTGAAAATTTTGTTAAGGAACAAAGCCCCCCCCCCCCCCCCCCACCCCCCAAGATATAATCCTAGATCCGCCACTGCCAACTTTTAAAAACTTATGTTCGATATTTCCTGTCTTCGCGTAAACATCGCGTGAACAGTTCGAGATTGAAAACTAAATTGTTCATGACTTCGCAGTCGGACTTCAGCAGCCGCGTCATCAACAATGACCACTTCTTGTACTGGGGCGAGGTGGTCAAGGCTGCGGAAGACGGACAAGAGTACCAGTTCCAGGTCATCGAGCACACGGAGTTCATTGATGACGCCTCGTTCCAGCCGTTCAAGGCCGGGAAAATGGAACCGTACGCCAAAAGGTGCTCCACGACAAAAATCACGAGCGCCGAGAAGCTGATGTACATCTGCAAGAACCAACTCGGCATCGAGAAGGAGTACGAGCAGAAGGTGTTGCCGGACGGGAAGCTCAACATCGACGGCTTCATGTGCATCTTCGACGTCAGCGTCGTGCCGAATCGGGCGATCGAGAAGCAGGTCGACATCGTGGCTAATATTTTGAACAACCTGGTGAAGACAAAGAAACCGATCGTCTTGGTGACGACGAAGAATGACGAAGGCAGCGAGCAGTACATCAAGGAGGCGGAGAAACTGGCGATGAGGAAGGAGTACAAGAACTCGATCTCGATTGTGGAAACTTCGGCGCATGAGAACATCAATATCGATCTGGCTTTCATGGTTCTGGCGCAGCTGGTGGATAAGACGAAAATGAGGTTAGGGACCTTGGTGGGATTGGAAACATTGTGGAAAATTGATGATTTTTTTTTGGAAAACTGATCTCAGAAACGTTTATGTTTCGGAGAATCTCGAGTTGGTTCCAGTTTTTGAGTATTTTCATATTTTTGGAATTTTTGAAATTAACGTTATTGACGAATTTTCCGAGTTTTTATTTTTGACTCAAATTTTAAAAATTTGTGAAATTGTTGATTTTTTCACACTTTGAATCCTCACAATTTTTACATTTTCCGCTGTTTTGACGATTTTCCGTTTTCTTGAGTATTTTTATATTTTTGGAATTTTGGAAATTAACGTAATTAACGAATTTACGGAGTTTTTATTTTTGCCCCAGATTTTGTAAATTTTCGAAATTGTTGATGTTTTCACACTTAGAATCCTCACAATTTTTAAAGTCTCCGAAAAGTCTTGAATATTTTCTATTTTACCGATTTTCAGTTTTTTTTTATTTTTAACTGTATTCGTGTATATCCAGGTGCAAAATCGTGCCCTTCTGCGAAGCAGCCAGGTCCCGGAAGGACCTTTTGGACGCCTCCACGGAATCCTTACAGAAGCTTATCCGCCTCCACGTCACCGATTACCGCGCCCTTTGGTCCCAAGCGTCGAAGAAGCTCTCGCAGTTCAAGGAATACACCGCCTTCGTCGAGCTCTTCGGCGTCGACGCCACCCAGAGACTCTTCCGCAGGCATATCAAAAAACTCAAGGACGAGCAGATCGCGAAAAAAGTTCAAGGCTACCTGGACATGCTACCCGACATTTTGCACGAGATCTGTCCTGATGTTGCAAACATTATAAATGAGTGCGTTTTTCAAATTTAGTTGTATATTGAGATTTTTTGTGTTGTTTTTATTTTTCGAAAATTCAAATTTGCGTTCTCGAACTGTCAAATTTTCAGCCTTGACTTTCAAAGTTACAAAAACTCAATATTTCCTGAACCATAAAATTTTTAAATTTTATAAGTAGTCATTACGAGGTTAACAAATTTTGCATTTGATAATTTCATATGTTTATTCTGGATTTTTTGAATTTAGAAAAATGTGTATGCAATGAACTCAAAAATTGCTGATTTCATAGGCAATTGAATTCCTTTTTAATTTTTTCAAAATATTATAACAATAGAAAAATAAAATGGAAATGTATCAGCTTTCCTGTATGTAAAAAAAAATTGTTCACCCTTTTTTCAGAGAGTGGACAACAGTGAAACAGTACATAAAAGAGCACCCGGATTTCGATCAATATTTTTACGAATGCCCCGAGGACATACCTTGGGTCGATTACGATTTCGGGGAAAACAACACATCCAAAATACCCTACGACGTTCTTGAAACGCCGGAGGCCGAAACCGTCTTTAGAAACCACGTCAACGCTCTGCAACAAGAACAACGAAGACTTGAGTGAGTTCGAGAATCTATCGATTATTTCACAAGTTCGCTAACAATTCGACTATTCGTCTAACAAACATTTATTAATGCTTTGCTTCATTCTGGGTGGCGTTTCTATCCGCAGACTCCCGAAAAGGTAACCTCAAAATCATCATATTATCGAATTATTAGAAAATGAGACGCTGAGTTAGTGGCGAGTCCAAAATTGTTTACGTACATTTGATGTCAACTTCATGTAAACAGCTTACGTGAGCTGTTTACTTATTAATATTTTCCGATTTTTATTAATTTGGATATTTTATCAATTTTCAATACAACCAAATCAATCGAATATTTTTTATGTGATTGAGTATGTTTTTGAATTCTTTTTTCTTCAGATTTCCACAGTCTTTGATTTTTTTGAATATAATTTTCTCTCGATTTAAAAATTACGAAGCATTTTAAATTGAGGAAATATTTCTGCAGGTGGAAGAAACAATTCAAGCAGCTTTTGGAGGAGACGGGGTACGTCACTCCGGGGAAACACTTGTCGGAAGTTCGAGTCCTGTTTATGGGTCGCGAGTGCTTCGAAGCACTCACGCATCACGACTGTCAAGAAGTTTACGACCAACACCAAAAGGAGATCATTGAAAAAGCGAAGCACAATTTTCAAGTTCGTGTTGAAAAAATTAAATTAATTTAAACTTAATTTAAAATAAAAAAAAAATAATTAAAAAATGTTATTGCTGAAATATGCATTGAAAAACAAAATTTGTGAGTCTCGTTTTGGTTTCAGGAATTGCTTTTGGAACACGCGGACTTGTTTTATCATTTCAAAAGCATAGCACCTACTGGCACGATTACCCAGGATGATATTAAGGAAATCACGGATTCTTTGATCGATGATTTTAGGTGATTTTCGGGCAGATTAGGGAAAAAGATTGTTTAGTTCCCTAGTGATTTTAGTTTTTAAAAAGTTTATAAAATAATTAAGAATTTATTCATAAGGTCGAATTTTTATACAGTGGTTTTATACAAACTTTATAACAAACATTTTTTTGTTATTCTAGTTTTTATAAAAACCTTATAAAAGTTTGTATGAAATAATATAAAAAATTCATAAGGTTGATTTTATAAAAATTTTGTCAAATGTGCGATTTTGATGAAGTTGTTTTATAAAAACTGTATAAAAAATTTTTTTTTGATAAATCTTGTATTTTTAGTAACAAAAATTTCTTGTTGTTATACAATCACAATGAAAATCGTACATTTTATAAGTCATCTAAAATCAACTTTCTAATTTAAAAAAAAATTTTATAAGAAATTCGTGAATTATATGAAAGTTTCTGAAAAACTATAATCACTAGGGTTGTAATTCTTTTTTTTCTTTGGTTCCTGTGAAAACAAATTGTGAAACATGCATTCTTTTTTAGAGAATTTTTATAGGTTCACTTGAAAACTAAATTAAGGGAAAAATATAAAGTTCATTATTTACTGTAGGTAGATAATTCATTTACTGTTAAAAATTTTCACAGGTATAAAGCTTTGGACCGATTAGACCAAGACAGAAAATTGATGCTTTTTCAACATCTGGGATTCGTGCATTGTCCGATCAGGGAACATTGCCCTGCATTTCCGAATTGCATGGATGCTTTGATAGAGAGAATACTTGGTACAAAAGCTCATAGGTGTGTTGACGTCCATTTGGTATTACAATTTTCTGTTAACTTTGACAATGTAATAATTTCTAGTAAAATGAACAAAATGCCAAAATGTGAGTGGAAATTTTCACTTGAAAAACTTTTGTTTGCTTAGACCTTCTTCATGGAACCACAGTGGCCAGTGGCAACTGACGTCGGAAAACAATCAACTGAATTTAGTCATTTTGGGGAGCAACGGGCTCAGCGAAGAATTCGCCCGCGAAATCCGAGCACAAACCGAAGACGACGAAGTGGAGATCGACTGTCAACTTTATACTTTGGGTTATCGCGTCATTAACGGCGACGTCGGCTTGCCACACAATTCTTTCATGACTTCGGATTTCATGCCGCATGGTATGGGTAAATTTTTCGGAAAATACTAACCGTTTGCGAATGTTTGTCAACGAAAAAGTATATTTCTGTGCTTTTTATCGAAAAGTTATCAAAGTCTACTGAAATAGTTGTTTTTGTAAGTTCTGGATTTTCAAGTGGTTTAGATAAATTGAGTTGTTTTTGTAAGTTCTGGATTTTCAAGTGGTTTAGATAAATTGATAGATGATCATCGTTAAAAAAAACTGTATAAAATACAAAACGAACCAAAATTAATAATATTGCACCTTATTTTAAAATTAAAACTTACAGTACAAAAAAAACTTGTGATCGCAGATTTTCGGAAATAGTTGTATTTTTTGGTTTTTCAGGCTCGTTTTGCATCTATGCCAACGAAGATTCGTTCGAGTACGTTCGCTCGTCACTTGAAAAAACCTTGCTCTCGAACTTGGAACAGGAAGACAGATTACCGTTCCAAGGTCTTCCCATTGTCATCATGTTCGTGCCAGATGCTATGATCGATGAAGTGGAAGCTGTGAGGCTACGAGAAGAAGGCCAAAGTCTGGCTGATAGGTGAATCTCGTCAAATTTTCGATCATGTTGAGGCAGCGTGAATTCCTAACTTCGGAATTCACGGACTTTCGTTCAATACTGATGTCATTCCTGGCAATTAAATCTGAAAAACGAGATGAGATGGTTTTTGCGAGAAAAAAAATCCACCGAGTTGAGAATCGAACCCAGGACCTCCCAATTTCATGTCGGGTGCTCTAGTTCGATTCCCGGCTCGGTGGATTTTTTTTTTTCTCGCAAAAACCATTTTAATTGCCAGTTGATAACAAAACTGACTGGGAATATCGAAAAACATGTATTTTCCTTTATATTAACAACCCAGTGATAAAGAAACGTTTTCAATTATTTTTTTTTTGTAATACATTTTTCAATGTTTAAATGAATTTTGAGATTGATACGAATGATATAAGTTTTTATTTCTTGGTTCCGAATCGTCAGTTTGTGTAGAAAATTTTTAAAACCGCGGTGTAAACAAAAATATTGTTGAATAGTAAACATAATCATAATTTTTTTGCAGTTTGCAATGTCCTTTTATTGACGTCTGCATCGAAGATTTGGAACAAGACAAAAGATTCCCTACGTCGCTGGTGAAGGACGCTCTGCAGCAACTGGTGCAATCGATAAACCACAGGGCTGGCTTTCTCAACATTTACCAAAGCGTGATCGAATGTCTTGAACCTGACATTCGGTGAATTTAAAAAATTTCCGTTTTTCTATAATAATTGTAAACAAGGTCATTCAGAAAAATAACGTTAATTATTTTGATTCTTGTTGATATAAACAAAATTCTTATAAGATCTTACATTTTTTTGTAAGAATTAAATTTCTTATAAGACTAACTTGAACGCTTTTAAGGTGATCTAAGAAATCGAAATTTCGAATAAGAATTTTCAAAAATGTTACTTATAAGGAAAAATTTCCTTTTGAAAATGTTACATTCAATTCGCATGAGAAACTATCAAATTGTGGTTTTAACTATTTACCAACAAATTTGTGGATACTAATAGTAACGTTTCAAATTAATTCAAATGTTTCTAAAAATACTTTAAAAAGTTTGACAAAATATTCGTAGCAACAAATTTTTGTTCCCTTTTCAGGATAATAATGTGCATGTTCTGCGGCGATCCATACTCAGTAGAAAACGTCCTCGGCCCTTTGCTGAGCCATCAGTGCTGTTTTTTGAGTGGAGACAGATCCATCGTCCTCGAAACTTTTCTCGGAGAATCCAAACGTAGAGTCGAAGTCATAATTTCCAGTTTTCACGGGGCCAATGCTTTCCGCGACGAGCTCGTACACGGATTCATTTTGGTGTACTCGACAAAAAGAAAAGCGTCTCTTGCGACATTGAAGTACGCACGCTACATAATTTAAATCGACCTAGCCTAACCTCATTGTATTACACTTTTAGTGACAACTTACCTCGAATTTTTATGAGTTCATGCAGTTAAAAAGTGACAAATATTTTTAGAATGATATTATTATTATTATTGTAAAAATGTGATTGTTTTTACAGCGCGTTTTCCATGAACATACCGAATCTGCCGATCCAGATAATGGCTGTGACGGAAACTGGAGGCGCAAATGCGTTTTTCAGTAATGATTTGAGTCATTTGCTCATTACTGAGGGAAACGCGACGGCGGATAGATTGCAGGCGCATTTTATGACTTCGTCTTCTAGTTGTCAACAGAAAAGTAATTTTTCATCGCTTTTTGTTCTCAATTTGTAATTGAAATTTTAAGTTTTTGATATAAAAATATCGATGTATAATTGGAATTGGAAATTTTCGAGAGTTTGAAATTCGAACACGAAAGTTTGAGTGTAGGCATAATTAGATGAAAAAACGGTAATTTATAAAAACTTACAATAATCATTTTTATTCCAAATTCTAATGTTGGGCATTCATTTGTTGTATTTAGCCGCGTTCTATACGCCATTTTTCAAAGAAGTGTGGGAAAAGAAGCCGGAGATCGAACAAGCATTCAATATGGAAGAACCAGGAAATTTGAACGACAGCGGCGAGGGCACTTTGGAATATTCTGCACTCCACCCCATGCCACCTCCTCGTCACGAAAGTTACCATCTCCAAACACCAGATGATGGGTAAGCACTTTTAAGGGGAATTTTCAAGCTTCGAGTTTTGCTGTCCGGTCTAAACCTGATAACCCACGTTTTTATGAAAGTATCGTTCGAAAAAATTTCTGAAAATTATAGTTTTTGTGAAATTTTATAAAATTCACACGTTTTTTATACAATTTTTTTACGAATTACAAAAAATATGCATTAAGTGAATTCTGAATTCTGAATAAAATTATCATGCCTTGAAATTTTTACGATAAAATTGCGTGATCCGTAAAGAACGTAAAAGTCTAACGCAAAACAGTATGTCCGTAACTTTCAGGAGCGGTTCGGAATCTTACGAGCAGCTGACTCCCGACGGTGATCTCGGGGACACGGTTTTGAACGAGCACTTCGTCGAGAACAGGGCGACACCCAGTGACGACAGTGATATCTATAGCCAGGTTGACTATCTCAGAGAAGAGCGGGAGAAGGATCTTATGAAGGGGGGAGATTACGCTAACAGATTATCTGGTATGTTTACACGAATAAATGTTTAATTGATGTCAACACAAATAAAATGTCATTTGTGTAAGTTTGACACTTATTTATTCATTTTATATCAACTTAACTTAAAAACTACGTAAATAACAACTGTGCACATAAATAACTGTTGACCTAAAAATTATATAAATAATAATAACTGTTAACGTAAAAATTACCTAGATATATAGGGTTTACATCAAGTTAACCTAAAAATTACGTCAAGTATAATAAAATAGTTATTTTTGAAAATTCGAAATCTTTGAAACTCAGTCCTCCAATTATTTAGAAAATCCGAATTAAAATAAAAAAAATTTTCTTTATTTTAGGCTGGGTAAAAGACACGTTCTTGCACCAAGACGGAGTGACGAACAGCTACTCCCACCGAGCCTTCACCACGGGCCGCAGGCACATATCGCAAACGAAGCCACGTCCAAAAGGGAACAGCCAAACCCTGAAACAACCGGGAAAAATAAATCTCAAAGATTTTTCGAACGTCACGGATGCCATCGCCAGGATGACCGTCGCCGATAAGGACGATCACGTATCGAAAATGGGACACGCCCCGCTGGCCACCCCGGAACTGGTGAACCTCGGTTCCGAGTACGCGCAAGTCAAGGACGTGGTACCCAATATGTACCCGGCCTACGAGGGCGATTACGCTTACGCCCTGGTTCAGGATTCCCTCGGGGGCCACAAAACGAAGCTCAGGCATAGACGCGAAAAAGGACAACCCAGTAAGGAAATTATGCATTTTTCGTGTGTACACATCTTTATCGCAATGTTTTTCAAAAAAATTTTTCACTTTTGAGAATTTTTCATAATGTTTGTCAATTTGAGAGAATATTCAAGAATTCTGAGAATAATTGGGATTTTTACAAATTGCTTGTTCGATTTGTGGTGAGATTTGGTCGAATTTCGAAATATTTTTAATTTTTAAATATTTCAATTTAAAATGATTGATTTTTTTTAATTATTGCATTTTTTTTCAATTTTTTACATTTTTCCGATTTTCACAAAACTTTGAGATGATGGATTTTTTTCGAATCACGTTTATTTTGGCAGTTACGCAAGAATTGCGAGCTTAATTTTATTTCACGCGACAGTTTATTTGCCAGCAGCTTATAGCGACTCTGATTCAGAGTGGAGTTCGTTGGAAAGACAGAAGGTAGCAGACGTCATGGGGAAAGCTAACAAGAAGTCGCTAACGCACAAAAGGATACGCAAGAAACGCACCGCGATTCCCGTGGCGACACCGAAAGTCCCGAGTCTGGCTGGACTCGGTGGCGACGGAATAATCGGCCTCAATTACACCATCAAAGAAGATAAAAATTGGCGCGTAGATTCTATGGAACGAGGTTAAAATTTTGTCCAGTTGCGAAACATTATTGTAATTTTTTCCTTAGTATAGATATTTACGTAAATTTCATGTAAACTTAATGTAAGTCTGGTTTTCTGTCAACATCATGTAAACAGTTTACACTGTGTTTGAGTTAACACATATATTAGGTTGAATTAAACAATTACCGTGATATTATTTTTGTTGCATCATAACAACAGAAAATTATTTATTTGAAAATTGATGATTGTGTGTTGATATTGAAAAAAATTTTTTGCTTCAGTATCTAGTGAAACTCCAGATACGTCGGAATCGAGCGATTTGGAACACGCCTCAAGATCGCGGTCCAAACAACACAAACAGTTGACGATAAGTTTGCAGAAGAAATTCAGTAGTTTGCAACAGCAACACCTTCCGGCCACTTTGCAGCATCCGTTTAACTTGAAGCATATGACGCAAGAAATGTTTTGTGAGTGAACGATTTACAAATAATTTTACTTTTTCATAAAATTAAATATATGCATTATAACATTAAGATCAAATAATCCTTATTTTTTATTTTATTTTATTTTATTGTATATTAGTTTCATTTTTATTCAACTTACGCTCAGTATCTGTTCCCGTGCAATAGTTTCATTTAACTTAACGTAACTCAAAGCTAATTTCATTTCATTTCATTTCTTTTAACTTTAACAAATTTATTAAACTATATATATATATATACATATATTATTTTAAAAAATGAATCGACTTTGAAAAAAAATTCTTTTTCCAGCGAAACAAAGAAGTGACAGTAACTTCGGCATGCCGGATGACGAAACAAGCCTAGACATGTCTTCTCCTCGTGAAACCAATTCTCCAAGCGTGAGTTTTGAAAAATCTTCCACGAGGATTGAAACCATTCAAAAAATTCTAAATAATCTTAACAATTCGAAAAAACTACCAAACTTGAAAAAATACATCTAAAACAAGAACATTTTAGAAAAATTGGTTTCTTTCCCTGTGATTAAAAATTCTTTTTTTTTTCGTGGACAATGATAAAAATGTTCGAAATATAGTTTGGCATTTTTGCTAAGAGCAAAGACTGCGACAAATTGACGCGAAAGCGGGACAAGCAAAAAGCGAAGGAGGACGAGAAGATGGAGAAACGAAGA
Source organism: Platygaster equestris (assembly GCA_030522785.1). Classification (NCBI taxonomy): domain Eukaryota; kingdom Metazoa; phylum Arthropoda; class Insecta; order Hymenoptera; family Platygastridae; genus Platygaster; species Platygaster equestris. The sequence continues at coordinate 1,111 of JAPYZK010009175.1, read as the reverse complement.
CTGAAAGAGGAGAAGATGAAGAAGCACGCGGAGAAGGAGCGCGAGAGGGAGAAGAAGAAGCAGGAGAAGATGCGTCAGACGAAGAGCGCCGCGGGGACGCTGATGTCGGGCCAGCAGCCGTCGCTCATCGAGAACTTCGCCCAGAGCGAGACGAATCGTATACCCTTGTTCCTGGAGAAATGCGTGTGTTTCATCGAGGACGAGGGTCTAGATTCCGAGGGCATTTATCGGGTCCCGGGCAACCGGGCGCACGTCGATTTGCTTTTCCAAAAATTCGAAGAAGGTCGTTTAAACTTAATGAGTTGATAAATTTTTGTTTGCTTCTTTGGTTTTTATATTTTGACATTTCTTTGTTATTCGTGGACTCATTTGATTTTTGTTATTCCTGAGCTTCAAAATTCGAAACTGGAGTGTTGAAGATTTTCAATGACTTTTTATTTTTTCCATATTTTTTGGATTTAAGTAGTATTTGCAAATTTTTGTTCATTTTTGAAAACGCCATTTAGAAAAAAATTAGTAGCTTATTTATTCATATAATTTCTAATTTCGGCGAATTTCGCAAAGAAGTAGGTAATTTTGATAATATTAAATTTTTTTTGAACATGCAATGTTTTTTTACTTTTTCATAATTTGTGTGGAAATTTCCAGGATTTTTCGCAGCAACATTTTTTCATGGAATTTTGTGTCATTTTTATTAGTGTCAAATATTTCTTTAACTCAGTTTTGTTAAGGAATTTTTATAGATTAATTTAAAAAAATTCCCAGTAATCTTTGAAGATTCACATTATCACGAAAAAAATTTCCAGAGTTTTTTAAAATTTGCCGAAGTTATCAATAATTGAGCATTTTTACCGTTTACCAATCAACCAGTTCCGAAAAATATAATAATATCGACATTTCACCAAACAAACGATTACCGCGATTATTTATTCAACATCTCGTAAAAAAAAACAGTGATTACATGAATAATTATTTTATTTATTCACGCAATGACAAAAAATTTCAAACAATTCAATCATACCGTGCTCTAAAACGCTTCAAACTCCTTTCCATATTCCTCAGTGGGAGAAAACCTGAGATTCTGCTCCTCGAACTCGTCGAAGTATCTCGT